>CANYCX013030793.1:0-13641 GCA_948193385.1 Breynia disticha f. nivosa | reverse complement strand
TCTTAAACACTCTCTTTCCCTATCTTTCATTAATGACCTTCAACTAACCTTAACCTAATTTCTTTCCTCTCTTTCCACCAACCATCATTAATGTTCCTAAATGGTTTATTAAGGTATGTTTTTACTATTCCCACCATCCGGCACAATCATTATACTCAATTTCATATAATCTTCCTTCCAAAACCCTACACATTTTCCTACACGTATTCCATTCTCTCTCATCAATTAATACCCAATTAAATTGACGGTCAAAACAACCTCAATAGGGTCCAAAGATTCTTACCTAAACAACAGAACTCGGAATTGAACCTAGGGTTAAGAAACCCAAACCCGTCACTATTTACAAGTGACTTTCAAACTTCGATTTCAGTCACCTAAAACACATTTAAACACTAAAAATGGTTACCAATGGAAAGTACACATGTTAAGCTTTTCAACGAGCCATTATTTGCTCAAATCAGAACTTAAACGAAAGAGATTTAAGGCCGGAAACTAGGGTTAAAGTTCAAAAACGGGATTCAATAGATCATGTAAGAAATTCTTACCGAAATTCGATCCTCGATCGCTCTCACAACTCCCAATTGGTAGGATTTTCACGAAGAAACCGATTAGCTAGGGTTTTTGGCTTTAGAAAGACAATAGAGAAGAGAGAGAATGTGAATGGTAATGGTAGAGAGAGAGAGGAACAAAGTATATATATAAAGTTTTGATTTTGGACAGTTTTGTCCCCGGTGATTATTGATTCACTGTCCCTTCGTTTTTCTTTGTCCCGGTTGACTCAACAACTTCCGATTTTTTTTTATTTTCCATTAACTCTCATCCCTTCCATCGAATTATTATTGTTTTAAATAATTCGCCAAAAATTTTATATAAATTTTCGTATATTTATTAAAATCTATTATTATTATCAAAATTTCTAAGCGTTACAGGTTGCCTGAATATGAATCGTGACCGGTGACTCAACATGTGCGTTGATTTTATTATGTGGATTGTGTTAACTTTTGTATGGCTATGCATTATTGTGAATCGTGACCGATGACTCGTGATTGAATGATATGTGTTATTGAATGAGCTTAATAAATAAGAATGTGTTATATGTTGTATGCGAAATTGTATATGTTGTAGGATTTGATGTGAATTACTTGGATTGTTGGTAATGTGAGGCTTATGCTTAAAAAGAAAGTGATATGAGTTATAATGGTTGAATGTGAAATGATATGGCATGATTTTGAATGATTGATTATGCGAGATGCTCAAAATGTTGTTTTGTACGTGATAGGTTAATTGATGATTATGATGTGGATATAATTATAACTGTGTGGAGGTTAGGCCGTGGAGGCCGAAGGTTCCCGTGCGGATTCAGCATAACTGTTTTAGGGATCCACTTACTGAGTATTTCTACATACTCACCCTTGTTTTGCTGTGTATATGCGTGCAAAGTGACAGGTATCCGGGACAGGACGACTTTTCGGCATGGCTAGCGGTGCGATACTTCTTGAAGGTCGACCTCATAGGGTTTTGATTATGATTGTTTTGTATGCTTGCAAAAATTATATATATATGAGAATTATGAACATGGCATGTAAAATGTTTTCTATTTGCTTTCGCATTTTGACTCCTATTGTGTATGACCAACTGGGTCTTTGGGGAATGATTTGAAAACTTTATTCATAATGGTTTTCCCTTTCATGCTTAACTGTTTTTAAAAAAGATGGTGCAAAAATCAAGTTTTATTTGAAAATGAGTTTTGCAAAATTTGGCGTCACAAATGTCCAACATTGTGTTGAAATTGTATACATCCTCTTTCGCATCCAAGTTTAGTGACAATTTTCTCTTCCTATAACCATTTTCAAAGAAGTGACAACTTTCATCCTCTTCACTTGGCTTGGCTTTAAGTACGAAAACCTCCTTTCTATAATCTTTGGATGCAAGTTCCTCTTTACCATTAGGTAAAAGTACAACTTCATCTTTTAGATAGGATTTAGCAACTCATTTTTCTATTGCCATTATATGGAAGTTCAACTTCATCTTCAGGCATAGATTTTGTATTTCCTTTAACAACATTTAGGAGCTTAAATTTCCTTTATGGTTGAGACAAAGTTCCAACTTATTATTGATAAACATTTTGATTTTTGGAATATATCACAATGTTTCCACGTTGTATTCTATAGTCCTTTGATTTTACAACAAAATTAAACCATAAGTTAGTGTCCATTATGGGCCAAGACCCACTTTTCATAATAACTTTTAGTGAAGTTGAGCCTATACACCTAAAAGGTTAAGTTACTTTGGTAAGAAATTGCTTTTTTTTCAAATCTTACACTTTTGTATGACTTTTGGATAGATGGGATTAATACTTTTGTATTAGGCACAACATTCCCATTTTTATTGCCTAAGGTGAAGAACAAATCCAATTATCACCTTTTACCAAGTCCAACCTAAACTTGTACGTGTTGGGCATAATCCTCTTTTCACCCCTACATAGTAGCTGCATAAAAAAATCTTATCCCAACTTTTCCTCATAAAGATAGTCTACAATACGCCTACTCTCCTAAAGGGCATGTTCTTCAACGACTAATGCCTTAACAAGTTGCCAAAATTGGTAGGAGTTTTTCAGTTTATATTTTTTTGGGATTAAACATGTTTTGAACGATAATTATGACATAGTTGATTGCATTCACTCACATAAAATCAATATGATGAATTATAGCCCAAAACCTTTCTATGATAAGACTATAATTAGTCTTTAAGGCTTCATTTTCTTATATTGGGCATGCCATTGGTAAATGGACTCCATCTTTAGGTCTTCATTACAAAGCATTTACAGTATATTTTTATATTAAAACTTTAAGGAAAGCAAAACTATTTAAATTATAAATTTAAAATAAGACACATGAAATGTATCATTCATATAATCATTGCATATTTCACACCACAATATATTATGTAAAACATGCATCTTGTCCAATTTTATGGTTTATGTCATAACCATTTAGAGCAATCATGTACATAGTCTAACAAGAACTCATATTGTTTTTGAATTATTCTTATGAACAACAACCTTGTTATATAACTTAGACTTTAATTAACAAAAACTCATAGTAAAATTGAATAAACTCATATTAAAATCGAATAATCTTATAAGAAATAATTTTTTTTTAACTTAGGTTAAGCCAAAGGTTCATGTGATATGCAAATATAAAATCTTAAATCAATAAATTGGTTATCAAAACTCATGCACTCAAATAATAAAACAATGATCAATAATGTGTTCTTTTTGTCTTATTATTAGTTCATAAGCTAGTGTTTACAAAGAATTAAGCAACAATATATAATTTTGCTCTTAAACATGTTTTTACATTAGTGTCATCAAAAGAACAAGCTAATTTCAATTAAACATATTCATGTTTAATGCCTTATAAACATAAATATAAACATATATTACAATAAATATCACACCACATTAATTAGAACACAATATCATTCATAACACACACACACATATATACACGCGTGCACATGTCATGCATCAATCATAATTTACAACCATGTCAAATCCATAATTATAGCGTAGTCATGATTTGTGTTTATTTAATCCTTGTTGCCTAGATTCAATCAAACAAGTTTTAAAATTTTAAGGTTGAATTCAACATACTTACAACATGCATGTTAAAATTCTTCCTTTGATCATTATCATGTTCTAACATTAATTCTCTAATGTTAACTTCAGTTTGATTAACCAAAGTAAAAATTTTGATTATTAAGATCCACTTTTGATTAATCAACTAACCTACTATCATTCAAACATCATATTGGTTTCTAGCATTAAAGTTCCAATCTTTAATGTGCAAACATCAAGCTTGACATGGTAAACTTAGTGTGGCTCCAATACCATTATTAGGATCTCTTATTTACTATGATCCATGCAATAAGTTCCATTTTTCTTAGTTTTACTATCATTACATTTGGTACAAGAATTCTTTTCACTTTGTCCAAGTTGTTTTCTCTCACTATGATGGAAGCGACATAGCAATGATGTAGATAATGAAGTGTTTTAGATCTGTACTTAGATATTGTTAGTGTAAGTGTCAATCCAATATATTGTATTTGACTTACTTTGTATTTGATAAAATAAATGAGGAATTTATGTTTTAACTATCTTTATTTTATGTGCAAATATTATTAATAAGACTATTAAAGATTGTTCTTTTCACCTTATTAAAGAAGGACATTTTATTATAAAACATTTGAAGCATTTAGAACATCATTCTAAATATCATTAGTCGATCGTTGGTCAAGAGAATGAGAAAGAACAAAGGTTAGTATGATTTTCTATGAGATGATGGTGTTTTACTAATTATTTTGCACGAGAAAAAAATAAAGATATGTATGAGAGATGTATTAGATATATTTACTAAAGAAGAACCCATAAATCACCCTGTCAACTTAGATCTATTATATCTTTGGGGCCCTTAACTGATTTTGTATCCTCTCAGGCCCTTTAACTTCTTAAATCATAGCATTTAAATAACATAGTTAATGACATTAGTTTTTTCTGTTTGTTTGGTGATGACATAGATAACAACATATTATGTTTCCCCATAACTCCTTAAACTTCTAAATACATAACATTTAGCCAAAATCATGAAATCCTACTTCCTAAAATGAGTTAATAATATTGTTCAAAATATAAACAGTTGTAAATTCAATTCGAGTTAATTTTTTAATTAAACTGCTACCTGAACCGAAGAGTTTAGTATTTTTTGACAAAATGTATAAAGGTTCGTGGTTTAGACAAATCAATTGGTTAGGTTAACCACTGGTTTCGTATGAGTTTATATAGAAATTTTTTTGACGAAATCCGTAGGAAAGATTTTAGATAGAAATATATGCAAGTGTTGATATTTTGTACAATATTGTTAATTCATTTTGGGTGGTATTATGATTTTTTACTAAATATTATGTATTGAAAAGTTCAAGGGTTAAAGGGATACATAATATGTTGTTATCTAAGTCATCATCAAACTAACAAAAAAAACTAATGACATTAGTGTTTTGTTTAAATGCTATGCTTTTAGAAGTTATAGGGGCTAAGAAGATACAAAATCAGTCAAAGAGACTAGAGGGATAATAAGTTTAAGTTGAGAGGGTTATTTATGGGTTATTTCTATCTACTAAAATATGAATACTACATGGTCATCAAGTCATAATTATTAATTGTAATAGATCTTATATTGATATCATTATACCTAAAGTCTATACTAATCCTTAGATAAATTATAGTTACTTTGAAATATGTTTAATGTGTGAGAAATCGAATAACAAGTATGAATATAATTGAGAATGCCAAGTGATGCTAGAGGAACATGAAAGAAGTTAAAAAAGATTAACACTTTTCAAATAAATAAGATATTGTTGGACACTTTGATAAAGTAAAACTAATTAGAGTATAACTAAACCCAAATTGAATAATAGATGATATCATTAATTTAATTGTTTCATTAACGAAATATGTAATTAGAATAAATATTGACTTAATTCATATCAATAACCTAATTAATCATATATGAAAACCAACCAATGTTGGTTTTCTATTTAAGTTTTAGACTCTGTTTGTTTGGAGAAATTTACTTTTTTGAAAATTTTTTTCATGATTTTCCAACGCTTGTTACCAACGGACTAAACACCCTAAACTAATTAACGTATTAATCATATGATTTTAAATTTCTATTAATTTGTAATGATGAATATTTAAAAAAAATTTCATGTGATCGTACTTTTGTGAAAATTATGTAGAAAACGAGTGTCATGTCTGCATATAATAGTATAATATGTCCCATGGGTACGATCCCTTATTATACTAATACGTTCTTGTTCAACTGTGATACAATGATTATATTTTTAGGCACGACTTGTATGCATTTGTTGTATATCTGTATAATCAACCAAATGTCAAACTGTAATAAATCACATATATATATCATAACATATAGTATACACTGCATAAGCTCTGTATACACTACATATGATCACAAGAAGAACACATGTAACATGCAAATAACTGTCTGTACATATATCTATATATCTAACATGTTTGACTGTAAATTGAGAAAATGCCGAGGAGCGGCAGCTTACCCACTTGCTGGACTATCTTTTGTAACCTTTATCTAGTTCCTATTCCTGAAACATAATATACAATCACAGTTGATGAGTTACGGGCTTAGTGAGTAATCATCTATAATTACTTATCATCTTATATTCTTATTTGTTTTCTGTAAATTATGCGATTCTATTTATATACGTGAGTACACGTATATCTAATCATATAAACATATTATCTGTATATTTTTTTGTGTTTTGTGTCTGTATCATGTATTCTTTTATGTGAACTATATCTGTATTCTGTATTTTGTATTCTTTTATACATATTACCATATGAACATATGAACTATGCTTATCTCTGTGATCTGTATGATATCATATGTACTTTTTGTTTCATCTGTACTACTGTATATACTTAATTGCACGAACAATATTGCATCGTTCTGTACTATGTTATATTGTTCTGTGTTGAACTGTATTGTGTATACTGTGTTGTACTATATTGTACTATACTTCCATTTTCGATAATACACTGTGTTGTGCTATACTTTCGTCTCCACTAATAAAATGAGCTGTGATAAACTTCTGTCTCTGAATAATAAACCATACTGTGAAATAGCCCCGTCTCTAATAATAATCTGTTTCCCCGTCTCCAATAATAATCTCTACCTCCTTCTCCAATCGCCACCACTGTTCAACACGAACTATCATGTATCACCACCAAACTTTATAATCATATGACTGTGTAATCATGTGACTGTGTAATCATGTGACTATGTTTATCCTGTGTTCATTTATCATTTGTACTCTTGTATAATTTCATATGTAATTTGTTAATCATATTTACTAGAATATGATCATATATCTATATTTTGTGTATACAGAGAAGTCTTGAAAAATCATGTACTTCCTTTGTCATATCTGTTATTCTGTGTTTCATTTACACATATGTTCTTATTTCATTATTTTTGTTTTCATTTGTGTGACTTAATTTTGTAGTTGTGCTTTCTTACAATCTTCCTAAGATTTCATCTATAATCATATCTTTCCTATCATCACATATCAACTATAAATATGCATATGTTGTCTTTTTCACTGTGCAAGTAAATTTATCTTTTCCGTGTTACCGTGTATGCAACATATAAATTCAAGTATATCAAACCAAACACTTCAACTATCACCCTTATAGCATGTGTGCACTCCCTGCACGTCTCAACAACAATTTCTCACTATAGCAATTCTAAAAATTCTTATATAATCCATATTTCTAACTAATCACACAATCAACATGGTATGTCCTTTAATCATCTTTTGCTTTAAGCGATCACACGTGTGGCTATATTTAAAAGTGAGTCTGGATTATTCACCCGTATATCCGTATTTTTTGGAGCCCCTCTAAACTCCGATCCTGGTCTTGTTAAACCGATCGACTTCCTATTTAACCATATACGTATTTCTCTATAAAAACCAATCCAATAACATATTCATACTTAAAATCCAATATCATTTCTTACCGTTTTTACCGTGGATTTCTTGTATTGACTATACCAATCGATAACCCGCTCGCTCCTACGGTCGGATACGTGTTTTTAGCTTAATTCCTAGCTTATTTTCCTATATCTCTCATTCTTTCTCTCCCCTCTTTCCTCTGTTTTTCTTCTCTCAATTCTCTCTCTCTCTCTCACTTATTTCTCAACTTCTGAACCTCCTCCTGCTTGCTTTCCCTTTTATAAACAATAAATTTAACACCTCCTGCTTCAATTTCTAATATTTCCAATTTTCTACTACTTTTAATGGACTACATGTGGTCACCATTTGAGTACACATTGTGGGCTTGGAACTACATGTTGTGGCTACCCACAATGTGTTCTTTTCTCCCCACCCCTTGTACTTTTAATTCTTCTTAAACTTCCTTCTTTAATGTTTACTTGAAATCAACCTTATATCAACTCATATTTAATCTTTCATTTTCCTTAATTATTTTAATTAATTTATTAATCATAGGACTTACGGATGGGAATGTTACAGTTAGACTCCGTTTGTTTGGAAAATTGTTTTCCTGATTTTCCAACATTTGTTACCAAAGGAAAATATGTCAATAAAATTATAATTTAAAAATTAATAAAAAATAATTATTATTTTTAACTTTTTTAAAGAAAATATTTCTCTTATTTAAAATATAAAATTATATTTTTATATATATTTTTAAATATTTGAGTATGAAATATTAAAAAATATGATTTTGTAAAATAATATTCTAACACATGAAAAATATTTTTTACATGAAATTAATTTTTGTCAAACAAACGGAGAGTTAGTTTAAATTCATGTTTTAGTAGTTTCTACTTCCATGGATTTGCTTCAATCTTGGCTAGTAAAATAATACTCGGATTTAGTATTTCACAGTAAGCTTGATCGAAACAAAAGGACGTAAGATGGTAAGTAGTGATGTAGACTGATGAAAGAAGGAGACATTTATCTGTAGCGTCGTTTGTCTTTTATTTTTCCTTTTAATTGCTTTGTCAACTTGCAATGACTGTGCCATTTGACCTCTCTAACAGTGTCCCCACCTAAATTCTTCAATTGATGTTGCCACGCTTTTATGTACTTTATAAAATCCGAATTAGTAGATCAGCTAGCGTAGAATTATTCTAACTTAACAAGAGATTTCAAGTTCGAGTCCTGGGTTAATTCTCTGTTGGGAAAGTTTTACCGCCTTTGTGGTCTTGTCCGGCTCGAGCGAAGATTAGTCTGAGGTGCCCATGATACCTCGGGTTCAGACCAAAAAATGTACTTTATAAAATTACCCTTGTTTCTGTTTACAATTATTTTTATACTCCGTTTATTTTGAATTAATAGATAACTTCAAAAATTTTGAGAATTAAATATATTAGTTGGAAGTGATAATTTTTAGTTAGTTTTATAATATTATTTTATTTAATTATTGATTTTAAATGAATAATAAGAATTTTGATAAATAAATTTAGATTGTGAACACAAGATGAGAGTCATTAATTTGATAAAGAAAAAAAATAATTTCTAGATAATGAATAATATTTGTAAAAACAAAAATCTATATATTATTAATAAGTGAAGAATAACATTAAAATTAGCTAAAAATTACATCTAGCAAGCTTTTAGTAAAAGATATAAAATTCAATCTGGAAAAACTCGTATCTTAGGTGGAACCTATTAACAAAAGACTTAATATCAAATTATGAGTCTAATTTTTATAAAAATGAAGTCTTTCTTTATTGATGAAATATTAAAATCTTAATAATATTTTTTATTCTTTATTAATATTTATTATTCAATAATTAATGAATATACAAACTATTGTTAATATATTAAATCAAATTTATGATATAAATAATTGAATTTTTATATATTTATAATTAATAATTAAAATTAATTAAAATTTAATAGTTAATATTTATTTAAATATAACTTAAATATGGGTATTTATCAAAACATATAAAAAAATTATCACATACGATAAGTGCTAAAATATGTATTAAATAAATAAGAATAAATAAAAGATAAGAGATGATTTTCTTTTAAAAGTGAATAGTTGATTTTCAAGTGAAAACTAATATATAGAAAATAAAAATTTATTCTACCCTTGTACTGGTAGAATGAGGTATTGAGTTGAGGAATATCGTATTATCTTTTTCAAGGACAAAATACTAAAAAAAATACTCTAGTTTTTTGAAACTAAATTTGACTTTTGTGTTGGTAAAAATGAGAATTTTTACAATTTATATGTTATAATTTACTTCTAAAAATATATTATTTTTGACGAATTGAAATTAAATATTCATAACTATTCAAATATATACTTATTTAGAAAAAATTATGCTTTTGTGTTTGCATAAATAACAATAGCCAACAAAAAATTAGGTTAATTCTAAAATAAAATATTATAGTTTTAAAATACTAATTTGTATTTGAATAAAAAATTAAAAAACTCAACTATTTCTGGAAGTGTCTTTATAAAGAAATGTCTAAATATATATATTTTGATTAGTCTTCTTATTATAAATCTATTTGAGTTAATTAACATGTATATTTTCATGCAATAGTTTATTATAAATTTGCTCCACAAAAAATATACTTTTTTCTTAATCACTATTTTAAAAATAAAATATATATATATACACGTTCGCACCACACACAAACACTTATACCAGTTTTATATAATAAGACAATATATTTAAAATTATAACTTATTAATTTGAGACGCAAGAGTATAATTCAAATGTTTTAGACATAAATATAACTGTTTTAAAACTTTTTACAGCGTGATACTTTTTACTTTTTTATTTACATGTTGTATGGAATAGACTTTTGTATGTGTAAATTAATATAAACTTTATATATAGATTTAAATAGTTTTATGTACAAATTTATATCTATTTTTTATGAATTTAAACTAAATAAACTTCTAACTTGATACATATTAAACTGATATATGTTTATGGAATTTTTAAAATTAATTTTTATATAACGTTCATCAATTTAAACTAAACATCAACTTTATTTAAACTGAAAGAAAAATAATAACACATATTATATGGCATTAATTAACTAATAATTAAGCGTAAATAAAATGAATAAGGTTTCAAACCTGGTAATCCATTTAATGCATAGCGGAATGATAACGTAACCTCGTTGAGAGTGTTCCAATTCCACAGGCATATGCACATTGAGAATCGGACAAAATTTCGCCCCCAAAAACCACATTGGAAAAATCCAATTGACCTAATCTAGAGAGAGAAAATTATGTCTCACTTTTGTCTCTAAACTTTAAGTGGGAAATCTGAACTGTGTTGTAAATGAGGGAGGAGGAGTTCTATCTATAAAACTTGAGGCACCACTTGGTGAATAGGCACCTTTTGGTTCAAATAGCATTTTAGTCGCTAAACCTAAAATGATTCTAATTTAATCCTTATACCAAATAACCAATAATTAAGTTCCTAAACTTAATTATATATATTTGATAATTTCAGCGTCATGGGGACTAAATTATTCTTTCATCTCTCACTCACTCATGACTATTGTGAGTTTTTGTATCTCTATCATGTAAGGGATCGTCTTTTCTGTTTCGATGTGGCGCGGGTTTGTGACCTCAACGAAATGAGCTTCTGGCAATCAAGAAGTTATAATAGAAAACTATTCACCAATTTCTATTCTCGGCTAAATGTGATTTGTCCCCCCGATTACTTTCCTAATATCATTGTTTTCGACTCATTTTGATCTCACAAAAACTTGTCATAAGACTAACTATAATTTTGCCCAAGGAATTGTAATTCGGATCCATATGAGCTTGAGTGATACACTTGGAAATAATCTTTCCTTATCTATTAATGATATACCATATGTAATAGCACCTAACTAAGAAGTTAACGTATGCCTACTTGTTGCTAGTGTAGTCTATTTGTACAACTTATCAAATCAAACATATGTTTCACAATAATATCAAAGTAAGAAGGGTATATGTAGAAATCTACTTGATTGCTACTGAGTCTCACATAAGGAAAATTGAGATCAATTTCAATGTACACTTTTCCATCCCATAGTTGATTTACACACTATACTCAATAGTGTTGTGATATATTCTCAACTAATGAACGCATGTTTAATTACATCACATAGAAGCTTCAGTCTTTAGTGTACTCAACGTCTTCCCTTAGTCCACTTTTATCCTTTTAAAGGACCACACTTCTAGTATTAGACAAAACTTAAATACTAGTCTCTCCATAGTATTTGCATTTATAAATTCTAATTTATAAACTCACTTGACCCAAAGTGACATATTCAAAGATATGATTTTTTAATAGTATTTGGTTATTGTATATCTAATAACTACCTAATCTTGGCATTCCATCTACAAACATAGAACCCAAGTATTATGCCTATATGAGTAGGCTACTTCTATCAACATGCTTAAGAAGATTACAATAATCTCCTTCGTATTGCTCAAACATTAGATTTTGAAAAATAACAACTAATCATTTGATAAAATACTTCATTCTTATTAAAACGTATGGGCATAAGCATTCAAAATATTGCATTACAGCTACAATTCACGTAAACCTATAGCATAAATGTTGTCCATAAATCGCGGGTGCTATTTGTTTAGTTAATGAATCAGCGATCATGTTCTTCAAAGGAACATGAACTAAACTTATCTCTCGTTGTGCAAGTTTGTCATTCATAAAATGATACTTGATATCGATGATCTTACTCATGCCATGATACTTTGGATTCTTTGAATAAGCTATCTACACAGTGCTATCGGAAAAGATCATGACTCCTTTATCCATTGGTACTACATCCAAATGATCTAGGAAGCGTTTTAGCCAAACTGCTTCTTATGTCGTCGCACAAGAAGCTACATGCTCAGCTTACATCATCGATGAAACAACACATCTTTGTTTCTTACTACACCAAGAATTTGCTCTGCTACCAAGAGTGAACACATAACTAGGCGTAGACTTTCTACCGCCTTTATCTTTTCTATGATCTGCATCTTTGTAACTACGTAACTGCAAGTCCATTCCTTGATAATATAATGCATAACTTGAGGTTCCTTTCAGATACTTTATGATTCTCTTAATTGCCTCCCAATGTCTAAGACCCACCGGGATTAGATTGATATCCTAAAACATCCTAATCTAATTACCATATTAAGCACGTATCTTTAAAAACTTTTCTCATAATTCGCATACATATCATTTTCGTTATTCCTTATTCAACTTTTCTTATATGCTGAGTAACTTCATACCAGTATTCAGGATATACCATTCACTGTTATTCCGTTATATTCCCAGAATATCGATCGTATTACTTAACACATCCATGGATTAAGCTTTGTGTTACGCTAATACGCCCTTTATTCTTTATTAAGCAAGTTCATACTTTACGTAGAACTGCTATATAACGGCTATAATCTGGATATCCCATATATATACCTATTGCATTCCTCCTGCAAATCAAGTTCAACAATATACAGAATGCCCACACACATTCTCATACTAATCAACATGCAGCTCAATCATCAGATCTATCTCAACAACTCAATCTCAAATATAAACATATCACTATATCAACAAACTATAAATAACATCATACACATCCTCTATCAATCTCAACACGTAATATGCAAACCATATAACAACATCATATAAACATCTCATCATATGAAACATGTATGCAAAACGTCCTAACGGCATCAGAAGAACAGAGAGTAGTAGATCGGGTAGCAACTGTCCGACTTATAGAAAAGAAAAATTCTGATACTGCTAGTACAAAAGTCTATCCTTGCTAATACCTATATCTGAAACAAACATCGCAGTTGCGTGAGTTGCGGGCTCAGTGAGTAATCTTTAATTCATTTTATAATATCACGTAAACAGACACATATACGAACTATTCTTTCAAATCAGTTTCATTTCATAGAATACAAGTATAACATATCAACAGGTCACATTTCATACGTACATATTCTTCATCCTTTTCATTTTTCCTTTGCATTTC
>CANYCX013030734.1:0-12648 GCA_948193385.1 Breynia disticha f. nivosa | reverse complement strand
CAGTATCCCATACTTCTGAACTTGCTTCAACCTTCTTTGTACTATCATTCCATCCAAATTCACCCTTTTTATCTAAGAGTTTAATAGCCAAACCCATCAACTTTTGTATTGTCTTTAGACGGTTCAATGCCTTTGTTTTGTCTATTCTTTTGCCAATCTTTTGAAACTGTATATTCAAGGAATTAATAGTATTATTTCATCCTTCTTTCATCAATTGTTTTTCATCTTTGTTTCCTTTTGCCTTCTCTTCTTTCAAACAATCTAATAAAAGTATATCCATTGATTTTGACCACTTAAAGTACTTGTCCACTTAAAGATTGAACAATTCTTTTGGATTTTCTAGAGGACAACAAGAGTATTCTTTCAAATGATATCTAGTGCCTCGATAAGGAGTGATGAATCCTTTCCTCAAAGGATATCTCGCATCAACTAAATAAAATTTACCTAAGCACATATTTAAAAACAATGATATTTAATGTTATCATATACTTTAATTGAAATTAAAATGGTATTGTGAGAATTGAATTAATTTTTTATTTACCTTGTAGTACAAATATTTTATCCTCTCTATCCAAAGCACTTTCTAGAATTCTGGAATCTGAAGCTGATCCTTCCCAACCGGACAATACATAAGTAAATTTTAAATCAAATGTACATGCCGCTAACACATTCATTGTTGGTATTCCTTTTCTTCCCCTATATCTTGGTGCTTTAGATTTTGAAACTTTAACTCTAAAATGTGTTCCGTCAATAGCACCAACACAATTCTATAAAAGAAAGTTAAACTAATAAGTACTTTCATATGGCCACTAAAAGTTAGGTTTCTAATATGTTTAACAGCACCTTAAAATAAGGATAAAACTGCTCTTCATTAGTAAGGATTTCTTTGGGTATTGTAGAACCATCAGGTTGAACCATAAATATATCTTCCAATGAAATAATAGCTCTAAGCACTTGGTGAAAATGACGACTAATAGTTTCTCCACTTTGACACCAAAAGAAATTGGCATGGCGATTTCTCACATTCCCTGATAACATATGCAAAAATCTAGCTACTTGTTCTTCGACACAACTAAATTTAGTGGCCTTAAGCAAATTTCTTTCTTTAAGGATCTGAACCAATGTTTTAAAAGCACTAGGTGTCATACGCAACACAGCACGAGCTTGTTTATTTGTCTCTATTTGTCTCATTAATTCTTTTCTAATATGAGACCTATCATAATTAGTTTCTAACAATAAACGACTATGCATATGTCAACTACGATAAAGCAAAAATACTAAATAACCAGCATGAGCAACTAAAGCTTTTTTTTTATGGTCTGACATGACTCCTGAACATTAAATTAAAAATAACATCTATTAATGTGTATTTTACTACTTTATGTAAAGAATGCATATGCAACATAATCTTGAAGACAAAATTTATGAGAAAGAATTCCATAGATTAGGAGCCAGGAGGAGCTTCCAATAACTTACAAATACATCAAAACTCAAGAATCTTCAAACTCAGTTATGGTTATGACTTCATCTTACGGAATATTATCGTACATTCTACTTTATTCTTTAATATAGTAAAGTTTAGTAGATGAAATGAGCATAGCAATATTAGAGACCATAAATCTACTAACTTTTCAAAACTTGAGATATGAATCCATATGTAGTATATTTTATTTCTTTATTGATATAGTTCTTCAATTAAACAACAAGTAAAATAATGTAGAGTTAAAAATATAATAAAATCACCAACATATGCATCCCAACAAAAAATGGGAAAAAGAAAAATTACCTTGAAGATTGAAATGAAGAAGCTGGAGCTACCAAGGTGGATTAGAAAAAGGTTCAAGAAGGAACCAAAAGCCAAAAGCATGTAAGGACAGTAGGAGGGTTGTTTGTTCGGAAAAGTATAATATGTGGAGGGAAATTGAGGTTATTTTTGTAAATAAGGAGGGATAATATGGGTTAATATATTTTCATCACAATTTTATTGGAATTAGAATTGGAAATCAGATCAATTTTACTTAGATTTGTAAATCCACTTTTCTAACCTATTTTTAATTCTTGGATTTCTAAATCCAAAATTTTAATTTTAGAAATGTGTAAAACAAACAAGAAAATTTGGAATTACAAATGAATTTCACTAAAATCTTAGAATTCTTCTTATACCAAACAGAGTGTAAATGTTCAATCTTGAAGCTTAGAGTTGATTTTACATGACTTTGCCCCAATTAATTATTTTCACTAATTTACATCAAATAAAACTCATGATATTTATATTAAATGTAGGCCTATATATATAAATATTGTATACACAATATATTTTTTTTCAAAAAAATGAAATGATTAATGATTACATAATTAGTATAAAAAATAATGATATGTTGTACGACATGTAAAAACAATTGACATTGCGAGAAAATTTTAAAATATTTGTTAGTTTATAATTAAAAAAGAAAAAAGGCAACCTTTTATAAATAATGAGAAGTGAGAAAAGGCAGAGTAAAAATTTATTTGCTTTATTATTACAAATAAAAAGACAGATTTTAAATATTTTTATTTTTATTATTTATTTATAAATTAATTATTTTTAGAAATAATTTTTATTTTTATTTATTAATTTACAAATATATATTAGAATTGGGATATAAAAGTTGATATTTAGTTTATATTTATAAAAGCTGATAAAAATCTTTATAAAATTTATAAATAACATGACAATTGAGCATATATCAGTTAGAATTTTGTATTAAATTTAAATTCATGAAAAATAGATATAGTTCTTGTATAAAACTATATGTATACTCATTAGCAACTATCTATCTACTCATAATTAACATAGCATATTCTTCAATTTATCTATTTCGTTCTTAATTATGTTAATCATTTTATTAATTATAAAGCTTTAGGATGAGAATGTTACAAAAGTCATTTGAAAGCTAAGTGATTGCAAATTATTTCAAAAGCCTATATAAAATCCCATGTGCCTTTGTCCAATTCTACCATATCTGTCTCATTGTCATCTTTTTAAATGTCTATTCAGCCTCACTTAACATTTCTTTAGTTAAAAATATGTTAATAAAGTTTTAGGTGATACACCTTGTCTTTTGCCTGTGTTGCTCTTTCACCTTATACACGACCATCGTGGCCTTTAGCACGCTCGTCATACAACTTAAATATTTTGTATCATTTTTGGAAAAATAACACGATCTGTGTAAAGTGCCACAACCAATGTTGGCCCACTATTTTGGTTGGCACGACTCGTGTAAAGTGTCACAGTGCTTGTGCTAGACTACTGCAACTTTATACAAGTTTTAGGGAGAGTGACACGACCCGTGTGAAGTGCCACGGTCTCCATGTTTGACCATTAGTCCTCTCATTACACTTTTTTAAGCATACATCTAGTATTTTGTGGCCAGTTTGATTTCATCCATTTTTTGGTGAATTATCAAATTATTTCACTTATTCTTTCCATTCAATTTATACTCCCTCGAATCAATTATTCTTGCTCCATTGGAGCCAAAACTACATTCGATTGTATATACTTTAAGTATATTTTAATCACTCATTTACATTTCACATATCCCACCAATCTCTCAATCATTCAAACATAAGCACAAGTCATATATTCACAGTTCCATAACCATTCATATATCGATCAACCAATTTTTCCACATTAACTCATCATCATAGTCAATCACCTTTAAATCCACACTATTTCAAAATCACAAATCATCAAAATCAGACATTTATAGTGTGCTCATATCACATGCACCCACTTATCAATTAAAATGACACATGAATGCAAACTTCACGACTATCACAACATGGAAAAGCATGCATGCTCATGCATTCATTTATCATTTATTTTATTAAGGATCCCTTTACTTTTTATTTGTCTCTCAGTAATTAGGAAATTGGTGCCTTGCCCACATCTTGGCCCTCTATATTTAGACAACTAGTACCTTGAGCCAATCGTGACAAGCATGTTATATGACCCAAATGATACTAAGCGTTATGTGTCGTCGACTCTTTTTCTCAATAATTAGGCAACTGGTGCTTCGCCCACCTGTGGGCCCTCAATAATTAAGCAATTGATGCCTTGAGCCAATTATCACAATCGTACTATGTGACCCAAACGATACTAAATGCTATGTATCCCGACTCTTTTTCTCATACATTACTCCCTTGCCTTACATCATACTCTATTTCGTTTCCATGCATCTATACTACATGATACAATGAAATGGATGAAAGCCCCATCATGAATGCTATCACAATTTCACAATAAAAACTTAACATAATTTTTCATATTCATAATACCAACTAACCGTCTCAATCATTTTAACTCATCAAAATACAATTACACACATGGAGTCTTAGATACAACCTTTTTCATCCATAGCAACCAATATAGACATACCATAAAACACAATGTTCTTAAATAAAACAACAAGCTCAACCTTTAAATAAATCGTTCGTCAATTAATTCAATCACTTTCATCATGATAAATTTATAACTTATATGATCACCATTCATATCAGCCATATTACTCCAAACCTTTTTAATATTATCCTAAATTTGTAAATAGAGAAAGGGTTTAAGGAAGAGAACCCTTACCTTGATTAAAAATCATAACCAAGTAAAATTCTCCTCTAGTCTCCCTCGGTATAGTTTTTGGGAATGTAGAGAGGAGAATTAGGGTTTGAAATTTCATGGGTGTGTGTGGGTAGAATGTTTGCTAAAGTGGGTGAGTGTATTTATACTTATTTGCCCACACACACACAACATGGGTTGGGGAACGGTCATGTCGAGTGGTTGTGATCCATTAGGTCATCTTATACGGGATGCAACACGACCCGTGTATTAAGTTGTGTTGATCTTTTGGAAACCCTATGACCCCTAACAAAGCCCGTGCTAATGACTACTACCCCTGTGTTACATTCGGTGCGCGGTATACGACCCATGCAACTCGCCACGGTTCCTATGTAGCCCGTCTGTGCACCATTTTCTTGGCTTACACAACTCCATCACTAGTAATATTGACTACCAATTATGCATGCACATTTAAATAATGAAATATGACAGCGTTACAAGTTGTGCTAAGAATTTAATACTCGAAGCTATGTACTTTAGAAAATACTTGTTAGACAATTATGCAATATTATCCTTATTACAGTGTGATTCACAATATATAATTGTATTCATGTTATTATTCATACATGGTCAAATAAGCATTGAAAAGAATTAACAATATATAAAATCATCTTTGAATTACTTATTCTTGATTCAATTGTTTAAATATTTTTAAAATGAAACATAACTCAAAAAAGATAATACGAACTAATATTTTCATTTAAAAATATTTAAAAAATAGCATTATTTTATATATGCTGTTTTAATGAATATCACTAAAAAAATTAACAATCAGAGTGAAGTTATCCAAAATATTGGAAAACAACACATGAAATTTATATGAGGATTTTTCGACACAAAAGAAAATATATTTAATATTAAATTTATTTGTAAATTAAAAATATTTTTATATTTTCAGTAAAGTACTATTATTTATTTTTTTTAATGGATTTTTTAATGGTCTTTTAAGTCACACAGTAACATGTTTATTTTTTAAATTTTTATAGCACTCTTAATTTATTTTATAAATTTAACATTTATAACTTTATTATTGAGATGAATATCAGTGTCATGTGACACATCTAAGAGATTTATGTATGTCTTTTGGGAAGATCATTTTCTTTTGGATTTAAAAGATTATTTTACAAACAAAGTTAAAAAACTTTTTTTTATATATTTTCATTAACACAACAATTAAAGTTAAACTACAATTTTTTAAGAATCATGGTTTCTCTTATTTGATTTTTTACACTAACTATGAAAGATTAACAAATATGATAGTATTTAAATGTATTATTTTTGCTATTATTACAAAAAATTTAAAGTTTAAAATTAAGTTATCCAAAACTTTTCGAGATAATACATGAAATTCATATGTGGATTTTCATCCCCAAAAAAAAAATATTTAGCATTATTATATCAAGAATATTTTTGTATTTTTTCAATAGTGTACTAATATTTAATTTTTGAATTACTTCTTTCTTTAATGTTCTGATAATGTCATTTTGGTTATTGTTGAGTTGAACATTAATGTGTTATGTGACACATTTATGAGATCTATGCATGTAATTTAGAAAGATTATTCTCTTAAAATTTACAATATTATTTTTCATACAAAGTTAAAAAAAATGTTTCTTCATTTTAATTAACAAAGTTCTACTAGAATTTTTTAAGAATATTGGTTTCTCTTTCACGATTTTTTTACAGTAAATATGACCTGGATTGCGCTAGATAAAGGGGAATTCAAGATATGGTTACTTTGTACTCCGATAATTGAAGGATTAACCTTATAAAAAAAGGAAAAATAACTAAAATATGGTATTTTATACAAAAAATTGTTAATAAAACAAAAGTTGCTTTTACCATCTTATACAACAACTAATTTGTAGTTTATTTCATTGGCAAAAATTATGAATTAAAAATTCAAAGTTGTTCAAATCGTTAAGTTGTTGATAGATGTTGCCTGAAATTTTTTCATATATTTTTAGTTTATTTCATTTTCTATTCTAATATAAATTTGGGTTCTTACATGTACAAACCCATTGCATTTGAATATTCATTAATTTCTTTAAAAACCAAAAACAAAGAGAAAAAACAGAGAAATGGCAATGACTCACATGTTATTTTCACCATAAAAATTACTACTCCTTGTTCTTATTATTGCGTGCTTCAACTCATGTTTTGCACATAATAAACGAAGCAACTCTAAAGACAAAGTTGTTGTAGCCATTTCTGGCTGTATAAATGTTTTTACATCAACTCAAACTCTCGTTTCTAAATTGTTAAGATTGCATGGTCTAACTTCACCTGAGATTAGTCTTTTAAAGGGTTGTCAAAGCGCACTGGTTTCAGTTGACGGCATATTAAAAAGTCACTGAAATTGGTGGTCAGTCCAGATGTGAATGATCCTACTACTTGGATTGGAGGTAACGACATACAAATTGGTGCAAATCTTAAGGTATCAATAGAAAAGTCACTGTCACTTATAAACTCTTGTCAAATTCACGAGGCAAATCTCAATGCAAAAGTGGTGAGAATCTTGCATGAACAATCTTTGAAACTTGAAGGGTCTGTTCAAGCACCTCTTGGTCTTGCCTTAAATTGTGTTGGACAAAAGCTATCGCTGCCCATTCAAATTTAACTTAAATCTCGAAGAGGTGTTACAATCATACACATTGTGTGAGAATAACTCTATTTGATATTGATGATGAAGATATATATGCTAAAAGCATTTGTAATTTTTTTAATTTACTACTAGAAAATCCATTATTTATCATAAAACACATTATTCCCGATATTTTTCGAGGAATCAAGTGCCATATATATCTTACATTTTTCTAAAGAAAATTGATAAAGAATTATTTTCATATAATGATGTATATTTTTATAATTTTTTTGATCATAAAGCGATCATTATTTAATGTTTTCTTTGACCATATTGACATTTGCGGTTTACCAGTAAAAGACGAGTCAACAATATATTTGGTGCATTGACCTAATCTTGTTTAGAATTCTAATACTAAGTTAACATTATGACCAATTTTGAGAATAATGGATTTAACAATTAAGAGTATTGTTGGATCTAACTCATTTTGCAAACACACTTCACTAGTTTATCGATATTAAATTCAAATATAGAAATATAGAGTTGTATTTTCTATCCAACCAGTAGCAAATAATAACTTGTTAAAAGAATTATTCATAATTCATAAGTTTTATAATACTACTTTCTTTCAAGTAAAAAAATAAACGAGATTTCTGTTGGACAAATAATGGTAAACAATTGGAATCCTACTTTATTTTTTATAATGTGTAAAAAAAATAAAATTTATAAAATTGAATTCATATCAAATATGGACATATGAATACATAAGTTGGAACTTAAAGAAAAATATGCTTGAAATTGAAAATGAAGCCTAGTTTACTAAACTAACAAATTGATTAGCCGGCTAATTGTGTGCGTAGGATAAGTTAGCCTACCAACCATCTTTTTACCCGACTAACGCACATGATACAGTTAAAAAATGAAGTTCAATAGCTAGTTTAGGATAATACATTTTACTCGACTAATAGGAAATTTTACTCAAGAAAAACTTTAGAACTCTGACACAATCATCACATGAGTCAACCTTAGCTGAGCAAGCAATCATTTCGGGATACTGTTCGAGCATTCCAAAGGTTGCACCACTTGTTTAAAAGCCTTGGGTGAGTAGGCAATCAATTCAAGCCAAATTATTTTAAAGCTGTCAAATAACCCATCTGCTCATTCATTAAAATTTAAAAACTTGCTTTCGATATTGTGCAAGTAAATTAGTGCTCTACATTTCTACTTGAACTAGTTGCACAATTCATAATTAATTACAGGTCATTTTGTGACACTCTTCGTTTCAAAACTATTAAGCTTAATTTATAAAATTCTGCATAAATTTTTTATGATATATTTAACATGCTCATCTAGATTCGAGACAATAAGAATCGAGCGTCAATCAACCAATGTATGCAATTCAAACATGTAAGAATATAAATCAAAATATGAGTAAAAGTTTTTAAAACATTTACATGGTGGAAGAATATTATCAAAACTAAGTTTACAAGTTATCATGCACGATACAAAATCAAAGTTTTTAGGTTTGATCATAAAAATAATGTAAACTAAGAAAATACCCTAACTTTGTCATGCGAGTCCCAAAAGTAAATATCTGCATAGTCGGATGAAGGGCTATTGGACAACCTGTCAATCTGCACAATTGTAAAAGCCCACAATAGAAAATAAATGAGTATTAAAACTCAGTGAATGCATATTCACATGCCACTATGCAAACCATATAGCCCTTCGCAATCGTTTATTCACACGCACACAATTAGATTATCGTTCCTACTTTTCTTACTAAGTGATTTAGGAGTGAACAATCTTATCTTAAGTCCTCAGTGCTTATCTTGGTTTTAACTCTTTTGAAACGTCTTACACTCAATCACATATCATTGTGCACGTGCCAACAAATTTTAGATCTCAAATTCCTCTAAAACATGCAATTTTGGGCAAGCACTGTCTGGGCCAAGGTCTCTAAAATCTGTGCATCAAACCGTTTGCCCTGTGTAAATCCAAAACTAGACAGTAGGTTGCAGAAAATTTGGTGCATGGTTTGTGCAGCCCATGCATCAAACCATTTGCATGCCAATTTTAGTTTTGGAACTTTAGTTCCATCCAGTAGCCATACACAGGTTGGTAAATGGTTTGCCTAAACCATTTTCCAACCAGTTTACCCTTTTTCAATTGCAAACCATTCATTTTCAACCTAACAACTTGCAAACTCAATCACACTTTGATCACACACAATTCAAACATAATCTCCACCAATTTCATACATACAATGATTCATTTTCAACTTCTAAATTTGAAACATATCATTTACATCCTTAATCAACCATTGAGAACCAAACAAAACATGTCACAATCATCTCCAAAATTGCACGACCATGCACATAACTCAAAGTCATTATTTACATCATGCAAGAACACAAGAATGCTCGTGATGCGTGCTCATGCAAGTTATGCAAATCATTTTCTCATTTGACGCATACTTTTGTGCCCTATTTTCAAAACATAATTTCTCTCATTCGACGCAGGCTCTTGAGCCCCATTTTATACATTTGGGTACTAAACTCCCTTTTCAATCATTTATATTCTTAAATCCCATAATCCTACCTTGTATACTCTTACAAGCTCTGATAACCTCCCCCATATACTCTTACGGGCTCAACGTGACCTCTACCGCATACTCTTATGCGCTCTATGTGCCTTCCCTGCATACTCTTACTGGATCTAAATGCAATGTGCAATATGATGTTATACTAATGAATGCAAACCAATCAATGATATAGACATATGCATATCAACATGATTCACAAACACAAGTTCAATATTATCAATAATTTCATCACGGGAACTCAAACCCAAACTCTTAATCATTCCAGTGGCAATAACTCGTGCCCTTATCAATTCTTTCATATAGGTCCTTGTTACCCCGCTTATTATTATCTCACGTGCATATTTTAACATTTTAATCATAACTTTTGAATCACACAATCAAATTAACATAAATTTCAATTCATTATCATACTCATCAACTAATTCACATTGACATCCACACATGCAATAATCATTCCAAGTCATCATAATTTTTAACGCACCATTAAAACATTCAAACACACACGCAACACACGATTACATGAAATATATTTTATCCATGCAATGACATCCATCTCTAAGTAAGTGTTCAATATACACTCACAGTGAAATCCGAGCTAAGATTGCTGCCCCAGCAACCACTCCAACTCAGCATCCGCGTCGCCTCTTAAAAACACAACACACATATATGAACACAAAAATGATCAAAATACGTTCTCATTTCCAAATTAATCCTAAAGTCCATGTTTTTATATTATTTTTAGTACGTTTCTTACGTTCCCTTGATCATACTAGCATCTAAGCCTCTCATGGCCCCTTCCTATTTCTACTTCCACACAAAACCCTCTCACACCACCTCTTCTTCATCTTCTCACTTCGACTATTCAAAGTCCTCAAATTTCTTCCTCTTTATACTTTATGTACCTCCCAAACATAATCTCACCATTCTCTCTCCCTCTCTACCACTTTCTCACTCTAAAGTTTCCACCTTTCCTCTTTCCATAAACCCTACACCTAACCCATTTGTTTCTAACCCCAATTACCTTCAAAAACTTCCAAAACATCACAATGTCAACCTCATACACCTTCTCTACCATTTTTTATCCAACAAGTTCATAAAATTAAAAAAGTTCAACACTTTACCTTTTTGCCCCGCTTCTCAAGTGTATGGTACTTTTCTTCACTTGTTTTTTCAAGTTCTTTGAGGGAGGGATGATAGAATGTAGTAGGGTAGTGTTTAGGGTTGGTTTGGGCATGTGGGAGAGTTCCTTGGGGGTGAGGGCAAATGATTAGGTTTTGAAATGAGGTTTGAATTCATTTTATGACTTATTTTAGCATTTTTTCCAGATGCAAATAGTTTGGAAAATAGTTTGGTAAACTATTTCCTAAACTGTTTGGTCATTTTTCTCAAAATGCATTCCTGGTGTCCTAAACAGTTTGGAAAACATTTTAGCTAAATTGTTTCTCAAACTATTGTCTATTTCAGTGCACTTTTTCCATCATTTCGTGTAAGAAACTTGTCTAGTCCATTTTTGTTATTTTTCTAATTATTGATTAACTTAAATTAGAGTAAATTGAGTTCATTACACATTCTATATCTTTTATGAGTGCTTTTAGAGGTATGATTTGTGCCACAAATCAAATCACCTTGTAAGGTTGTTTGAGCTCAAATTCAAATGCGTAAGAAATTTTCAATTGTCTTAAAAAGTGAAGTAATAGTAAAGAGTTTTCCAAAGTCCTAAGTGAAAACTTAGGTAGTGGATGTAGGTGTTCTCATTGAACCATTATACATTTATTATTCTATGTGCGTGTTTCAATTCCACAAAAAAATTGTCGTCTTACCTTAAGCTCTATTCAATTTCCCTCTTTCAAAAGCTTGGATCCTACAAGTTCAACAAAAAAATCTTCCCACAAGATACTTTCAATTGGAAAAACATCTAATTTATCATTTATATGAGTGAATTATCTAAATCATGGTAATTAAACTTGAAATATAAGTTTGGGAGTAGTTCTATAGGCGTATTAGGATGGTTATAACACATGTCATGTTGCAGATCATATTAGTATAATATAAAAAGCACGAGCCCTCGACACGGTCATGTTGCTAGGGCATGTGATTCATTAAAATGTTGAGTCTATGAATAGACCTCAAAAACTTAAGCGACAAAAAGTTTCAACATTAGCAAAGTACCCTAATTAAGACAATAATAAACCATAACTGATAGGTTGTGTTTTAGACATAATTTTATGCATAATACATGTCTTTATTTGTGTGTTTTTCTGTCACATTTATTATTTTTTAGCACAATTATGTGTTTCATTTTCCAAAGATTTACTGAGCTAATTTGTGCATGATTTGTGCAAAATTGATGCAAGAAAGGATAAAGAAAAAACAATAAGTTGATAAAGATGGAATCAAGTTTGCACAGAGGAAGACCACATAGGTATGCTGAGTTAAGAAAAAAGATGACATGCTTTACTCCATTAACGTGAGGATTGGGCCTTACATGCAGTAAGCCCATTAACCAAAATCAAGTGAACCATGAGGCCCAACAACTATTAAGGTTAGTTAGTATGGTCTTTGACCATGATTGATATAGGAAATTCAAGAAAAAATATTGGAAAAATTTAACAAACCTTACACTTAAGGTTTGCATATTGAGGAAATAGCCATTAAATTTGCAAATTGTAAAAATGGCAACCTAAACATATTATATTTAAAAAATAGCCATCCCTTAATTAACTGAAAATCAGCCCATGATTTTCACTCCTAAAATCTCTCTCAATTCAAAATCTCCACTCCTAAAATCTCTCTCAATTCAAATTCCCA
>CANYCX013030475.1:0-15404 GCA_948193385.1 Breynia disticha f. nivosa | reverse complement strand
TGGGAATCCATTGGTATAGTCGAAATAGGTAAAAATTCGAAGTTTACTGTAAATTTTTATGAGTTTTAATATTGAAATTATCGTAGAATTAACTTAAAGCTAGAAATTGATAATTTGAGAAAAGATAGGAAATTGTTAGGGTTGAATTAAGGGCATGCAAATTTAATATGTTAGTGTAATGAATTTTATAGGGTGTTTTATGTCTATATATATAAATATAAATATGTTTATATAGAAAATTAATAGAGTTAAATTATGGCATGCATTATAATTATTGTTATATTGGATTTTATAGAAAGATTCGTATATATTTATATAGCACGACAGACTAGACGATCAGGACAGAACATGAGTACATACCAATTCGAGTACTTCAGTTGACAAGTGAGTAGTTTAACTCACTTAAAATATAAGTTAATATGTAATTTAGATATCATTATTATATATATTTGCTTGAAATGGAATAATGTTTGGTATAAATGGTTAAAAATGTGATGGTGTATTTTGATTCATTATAAATGATTAAAATGGAATTAAATGAGTATATATGATTGGAATGCGAACAGTGATATGCGAAATGAAAAAAAAATGTGAACAGGTACTTTTATGTTTATTTACCGATATACGATTATATGATTGCATTGATAAGTATAAATATGACTGATATGGATATGGATATCCTTGATATGGATATGATATGAGACGATATGGTATTGGTGGAGACATGATTTGGTGATATTATGATTGATCATATTGCAGAAGAAGCATAGAGAGGAAGAAACCGAGCATATTGCATAATTGTTTTGCGTTGCATGACGAGATATATAAAGTTATACAAAGTTATTGTATATGAATGAAATAGTTATAGGAAATCGTATATTATTGCAACGATCGCAGTAAATGCAATTGATTATAAATCGTAATCATTATTACATTTTTGTTATTATAATACGAAAATGGATTTAATTGATTAATTGATATAGTGACTATTCACTGAGCCTGCAACTCATACAATTGCGATTTTTATTTCAGGATCCAGTAGTGAGTTCAAATAAACGTACAGGATATACAGGTCTGCTACTCTCAAACTATTTTCTCTCTCTTCATCAGAGCTGGGCCTAGGAGGTTTGAGTGTTGTTGCATGTTTGCATGTACATATGATATATTTTGTCGACGTATTGATACAGATGTTTGGTTGCTGAGATTGTTGTTATATATATATATATATATATATATATATATATATATGAGTTTGTTGTTGTTTGAAATTATTATGAATGTTGAGGTGTATGTTGATAGATATAAGTCGATTTTTGCCTGAGAATTGTTGATATGTTGAGATTGTTGTACTGTAGTGCAATATATAAATAAGGTTATATCCAGGTTACATTTGTTATATACCAGTTCTACATAAAGTATGATGTATATTCTAGAATAACTGGCGTATTAAGTTAACATAAAGCTTAATCCATGGATATGTTAACTAATAAGATCAATATTCTGAGTATATATCTGAGTAACTGTGAACTGAATATACAATATAATAGTATGTATGTTTAATAAGATTAGGAAAAAGACTGTGATGATTGATTATAATGAAATATATGCATTTTACGAGAAAAGTTTTAAAGTATACATACTTATCTGGTAATATGATTAATTAGTACGTAATTAATACGGTAATAAGAATAGGACGTTTTAGGTGGTGCCTGTGAAGACCTTCGCTCCCTGTCGTCATATCCTCTCATAATTTTTATCCTATGCCTCTCGGGGCTCTGGGAGTCTCTAAGTCTAGACAGTCTGAACCAACTAAGTCTAGGCCACCTGAGCAACAATGGCAACCTGTGTACTTGCTGCTTGAGCAGTTTGGGTAGCAGCAACCTGAGTGGCCCACTGTACATATCCAAAAACTGCTGGAACATGGGTGTGGGGGTACAACATGTGATGGTGGAGGTTGTCCGTCGTGCATAGACTCAGCCATGTGTCCTAGTACCGACTTTAGAGACTTTGTTGGGTCGGGAATGTGGTCGTCTTTGGGATCCATCCTATTAAAAAAAGAAAAAAATTTTAAAGAATTTATTATATAACTTTCCAAACTCCAAAACTTTTCAAAATCTTTATGCACATGCCACGAGGAATCTACTCCTCGCTCTGATACTCTAAATAAGACACTCAAAATTCTACTCCTCAATATTATAATTTTTATTTTTCACTCTTTTTTATTTTATTTTATTATATATTTTTTTCTTAAAACGCCTTTAAGGGAAGAAGAAAACATAATATACAAAGATATAAACTTTCTTTTAAAAAACATACACAAAATTATTGTGCCTTGGAAAAAAGCCCTACATGGCAGGTATCAAAACAATGAAATGTCAATAGTATGCCTAAACAAATCATTCTTTTGGAAGAAGGGCAAAGTTTTGATGAATCCCTGACCTCGCAGCGATAGTCCTCCAAGAATCTCAAAAAGTGTCGAGTGGCGCTCCTACACAGCAGCCTCCCCAATCTGTACACATTAACAAGCAAAAAATCATGAGTATTAAACTCAGTAAGCGTATGACCCTCACATCACTTACCTAACCATATAAAGTCTAGTACACTCGTTCATTCATCCTTTATTCGTATGGGTTATTTGGGTGTCTCTCACTACCCCTACAAGTTTCTATATTCTCTTTTCTAACTAGAGTGAAGATCGGCTAAAAAGTCTACTCTGTGGCCTATGTTATACTTATTCGTTTAAGGGTGATCAATATTAGGTCCTTAACTTTGGTAATGGGTTACCTCCATAAGGTGATAAGGCTTGGTTTACAAGTTAAAAGGGCAGTTTGGAGCCACTTAATGTACGTTAGGACGATCTGTAATGTATGTTATTCTTGAGGTTAACCTAGAATCCTGGTAGGTTGAATGACGTAGGTTACCAGCACAGGTAACGTACGTTACTCTATATTAACATACGTTAGGCATATACACTAACGTATGTTAGTGAAGCAGGGATTTTTGGCAGAGCTTTTGTTTCTCAATAAAATGAAACAGGCGACAAAACAAATTAGATAACGTACATTAACACCAAACCCAACGTGCGTTAATCAAGCCGCAGGACCCCTTTTTATGCCAATATTTGATACACAACACTTATATGTTTCACACAACAACAAATCACCATATGCTCATCACAATTTTAACACTAATCACATAAGTATAGTGCATCAAATATTTGTCACTCATTCGCAATATAGAACACAAAGTCGTAAATGTTTATGCATCATATCCATGGTATGCCTTCCCCTTCTCTCCCTCAATGTCATGCTCTCATTCTCCTTTAACTTATTCCTCATTTTCCCTTGGTTGGTCAACTGGGAATTGATGCACTTAGAATCACTCAGTCTCATATGACACCCTCTTTTCCCCAAGTGCTCTTAGAATCACTCAGTCTAGCACTTGAGGAACATATCAATTAGGTCCACTGAATCACTCAGTCTGACATTTCATCACCCATGGCATATGTCCTTTGAATCATTCAGTCTGACATTGCCATCTACATTAAGTCACCGAATACTCAGCTAGACTTAGTCTTATTTATCTAGTTGATCAACCGGGTGTCGATGCGCTTAAAATCACTCAGTCTCACATGACACCCTCTCATCCCCAAGTGCTCTTAGAATCACTTAGTCAAACACTTGAGGAAGTATCAGGTAGGCCCACTAAATCACTCAGTCTAACCTCTGGATCTGCACATTTCTCACTAAATCACTCAGTCTAGCACTATCTCATATGTACAAATGCATGTATGCCATAAGTATAAACATGGTATGCATAAATCCACCTCCTTCCATTTATCATCTCAAACCAAATAATGAACTCATTACTTAACCATAAAATGTATAAATAAATGGACTTATAACATTCTATCTTCCTCACACATCGACGAGTCAAAATAGATCAACACTCGTGGTCACATTAATGTCACTTAATCCAAACCATAAAACACACACCATATATGACATACCAAGACATACGAAGTTTGGGTTTCACATTAAACACATATAATCACGCAATTTGAGCCAACATAATTAACCATACATAGACTAGATATGGATGACTAAGTGACAGGTCATACACTTACCTCTGAAAACCTAAGCGACTCCCTCTAGTGGCCGCTCCGGCTCCTCTACAACTTTGACTCCTACATATTTGTCAAAAGAAACTTCAATTGCTCATAATCAAGCACAACTTAAAAATGTGGATTCCTCTTAGTTTTATTCTAACTCGAAGTTTCCCCTTCTATTTACTCAACCCTTCACTCTATCAATCTGTAAGCTCTACTTAGTCTCTTTCTAAATCTTTGGCACACAAATTTCCTATCACCCCTCTCACACTCCTACCCACATTCTTTCTCCTCCACTCTCCCTTCTCTTATAAACCCTAGGTTTTTTAAGCCTACTCAACACAACCTCTTATCCCTTATTAAATCTTAAGACATCACTATTTTCATTGCATTTTCTCAAATAAACACTTAAAGTTTGGATTTTACCTAGAATAGGTGCTTTTTCCCAAAATCTAAAAGTGCTTTGATTTGTTGGAACAGAGGGGGATTTTGTGTTTGAAAGTGGAAATTTGGAAGTGACAAGTTGTATGTGGTTTCCTGAGGTTGTGGAGAGGTGTTTTGGGTGTGTGATGTGTTTGGGAGGTGATTTTAGTTTTGTTTCCATTTGACCCATTTTCCCTCTTTTTAATGACCTGTCCAGAGTCCTGATAACGTAGGTTTTGGATCAAATAATGTACGTCACACAACCAACGTTATTTTGGGATTTTCCCCAGAATAACATATGTTATTCCTATGGATAACGTACATTATTCATCCCTGATTGATGCATTCCTCATTTTTAACCCTTGTCCCTCTCATATCTTGCCCTCTTTAGATTGTCTAACTCTCCTATTATCATTTAGTTTGATTTATATCCAGTTTTAAGAGTAAATTTCCAGGATGTTACACAATCAGCTAAAGTTACAGGTGACAACAACCAACACATTTTATTCAATAATTCATCAACAATTAATCATCTCATATCATCATCTATTAACAATTCTATCATAAATTTTACATCATAAATTCCTATTATTAACCAATTTTCCACAATTCTATAATTTCCAACATGTCATCAACCAAAGAGACATTCTCAAAATTCTTAATGCTCTTACCATCTTGCCATTTCTCAACATCTTAACTCACTTGAATTGCCACAACATTTTTTCTCACAAAGTATCGCTTTGCCAAAAGTCACCATCATTATCATTTCATGGTTAATCACAAGTCTCATTTTCATAATTATTTTATTTTCACAAAATGCAACATGATGAATATGATGTGTGCTCATGCAAATTGTGTCATTTTATTATCTTGTCATTTTTATGCATTGGTACCATAATCCTTTGTACACTCTTGGCACAAATATTCATAATTTGCGAATTCATGTGGCTTTCTTGTACATATATTCACAATTAGCTAAGCTAGAATTTTTAACAACATTACCTCTAACCCTAACCCAAAAAATTATTGATAAACTACATTTATATGTTGAGACACTTATTCAATCTTTCTTTTATCTTTAAACATAATGGTTGATAGAATTCCATGAATGTAAATCTCAATGCTTAAGTCCACATATGTGAGACATATATCTGTACTACGTTGAAGTAAGAGATTTTAATCTAAACATCCCTATTAGGTCACTATTATGGGAATAGTTAATAAATTAAGACTAGCATGCTCTTTCTGACTTAGCGGGTTTGGTCCAACGAAACACGTAGACATTGAGTGAGACAGAAATCATTGATACATGTCTAAGACATGGTATTTAGAGTATATCTACACAATGAGAACAATACATGATATTGTATAACACCTTAAACTGATTATCTTATTAATCATGTAATTAACATTTAATTAAACATATAAACATGAATAATTTAAAATTTTTTCATTCAATATCATATTGCTATTGTTTATAATATTTATCTACGATTTATTTACTAATTATCAATCATTTAACAGTAATATAAATTAAAACACATCCTTTGACACGACATGGAACACGGTCTTTGTTAATGTAACGCATCCCATGAGCACTACCCCATGCTCCTATTCACACACAACACAGTGCTCGTGTCATTTAAGCACGGTCTATGTGGAACCTGCTGTATTTATTAACATACTTAAAATCAATTTGAAATCAACCAAACGCATAATCTATTTCACTCTCAACTATCAAAGATGCTCTTGTCTAACTACTTGAACCTGAAATAAAAAATTGCACAGTTTTATAACTTACGAACTCAGTAAGAAATCCTTACATAAGTAACTTATCAATTTATATTTCAACTGAATTTGTAATAAAAAATCTGTATATAGAATATATTATCGTATAGCCATATAATCTGTACAAATAAAACATTACATAGAAACATGTAATAAATATCCAATCATCATCTACAATATCCAACTGTCCTCTACAAATCCAACCATCGTCTACAATAAACTTGTACCTCCAATACAAACTGTACACAAATCCAACTGTCGTCTACAAATATACCCGTACAATCTCCAATCTCTGTATATATATCACATATGATCATATATTCAACACGTAACATATAACCACAATTCATATATTTATATACGTTCTTACCTGCATATATAATTCATATTATTGTTCTTTTTATGCATTCATCATATATAACATATAGTATCATAATTTTAGATTTCATATTACGCATAATTATCGAATTAACTGTAATTATGTGAGCTGGATTACTCACCTAGGCTAACTGAGGTACTCAGAGGTTCCCGTACTCCAGTTGTTGTCGTCTTGTAAAATCAATAATTTTATATTAATGGCCCAAATACAAACATAAATTCAACAACCTATATTAGTGGTTAATTCTATATTTAATTAATACTTAAATAATGGGATAAACTGATTTGGATTTAAAGGAGACTAGGTATTATTTTACGGTCATATAAATGATATTAAAATAGATAAAATTAAAAGATATTGTTGCAACCATCTAGATCATGTCTTGGCCAAATTCCATATTCAATGGGATTCAATTTTGAAGTCCTAAAGCAAGAGATTTTCAATAAAAGCTTATTATTTTTCATGCAAGGCTTATTATTTTTTTTTAAAGGACAAGGCTTATTTTTAAGCCTTTTATATCCAAATTTTCCTTTTATGTTCTAGAGAAGACAATTTCTATTAGTTGTTTGTTTCATTATGACTATCCATAAAAGTTAATAACAATTTTTTCGTATTTTTGTTTTTATATGTATTTTTTTGTCATGATTAATTGTACATGGCTATTTCCAAAGTAAAAAAAATATCTGATTTAAAAAATATCTGATTTAAAAATACTTATATACAATGATAATAGATAGAATTTATGCAATTTTATAAAAAATATTATCCTCATTTTTTTTTGAAATTTGTAATATCAATATATTTAATAAATAAATTTATTTTATTTAATATTTATTGATTTTTAATATTTTTAATATTTCTATTATATTTTGTTTATCATAAAATAAGTTGCATATTTGAATAAGCTTTAATATAATCATAATATTCAGCTTTTTAACGCATTCCGTAATTAATATGACTAGTTTTAATTAGAACATTCTACATGATAAAAAAATTAACAAATTAGTTACTTTAATTATATTTAAAAAATTAAATCATATATATATATATATATATAGTGTATGATTTTTTAAGCTCATATTAACCGATTAGAAATAAAAAAGATAAACACAAAATACATGATATATATTAAAATAAAATATAACTAAAAGAAAAATAAATATAACAATAAAAGTTTAACAAAAATATAACCACATATTATGAGCAGAATTTAGACAGCATAATCTATTAACAAAAGACGATGAGAAGATTTTTTATTATTATTATAGGAGAGTAGACGGATTTTACTATACTAAATCGATCTCAGAATAGGAAAAGAAAAATTTTAAAAATAATGTATATACATATATGCATATATATGCATATACATATATATATACATATATATATGTATATATGTATACATGTATATATGTATATAAAATAGAGACTGGGGAAATTTTGATTTTAAAAAAATTGAATTACATACAAAACAGTGAACACATGTGAATAATAAATTCCAGTGTTTTCTTTGTATTGAAAAAAAAATAGAGAACAAAGAAGAAATAAATATCAAAGTACATGCAATGCACTGCATAGCACTGTACACACTGCCCTGCGAAGAAGAAGAAAGAGAGAAGAGGGGACCCACAAATCTCTCTCCGTACACTCCTATCTTGCTGTAACCCACAGCCGCAAATGGGCGTTTTAGAGAGTCAGTCCATCCAGACCCTTTCTTTTCTTGCTTCTTTTGTACTGTCTCTCTATTTTAAACTCTTGTCTTTTATTTTTCCAAGAATTGGGAAAACCATCTTTTATTTTGAACACTTCTTTTCATTAATTGCATAAGATATTTTTTCAGAGTAATGTTGAAAGGTAATTCTAGTCGCTTCTCTTATTTTTATTTGAAGTTTTTAGATTGGTTTTGTCTTGGTATGTCAGACCTCGCTTGATTCTTTTGAATGCTTCTTGTTCTTTTTTCAAAAATATTACAATATTTTAGTTTATAAGTTTGAAGGTTTTAGTCTTTTAATGTTTCACTGTTGCATTCATTTAAGTACTTCTCATCTTTTTTTTTTTTTGAAGTTTTGTCTTTTTTGTAATGTTGATTATGAGCGTCATGTTTCTTACTCTTTAGGTTTTGCAGAATCAAGAGGTGGATTTGCATATTTTAGATTTTGAAGGTAGCACAGGCCAAAACTCTTAATAATCAAGTTTTTAAAATATGTTAATGGAAATTTGATGCTTTATAGTGGAAGACGTGAACTAAATAAAGCACATCTGCTTTTGATCTCTTATTTTTGAAGGAATCTGTTCCAACTTCCTTTCATGTTAAGCATTGGTAATTAAGTAGTTCTTTTTTTCTGCAGTTCTTTTGAAGTTGTTTGAATTCTTTTGTTTAGGTATTTGCTTTTTGTATTTTGAAGAATGGTTGTGGGAAATTTTTTTGGGTTTGCTTTTTATTGTTGTGGTATTATGCAAACTATATTTTTGATGGAGAAATTTTCTTGTCAGTTCCATTAGAGGCAAAACCAGAAGCTTAAGAATGGATAAAAACGAGGAGATTGAAAGCAACTTCTCATTGTAGCCACCATGTCAAGGCAGTCTCGCCTTCCTCCTCGCTGCCCTTTTCAAACTAATCCCATTTCGCGTTCAATTGAAGAGCCATTCTACCCACAACACCATAGATCTCCCTCCCACAGCTCCATTCTGGATGAGCAGTCCGCGTGGCTTGATGATTTGCTGAGTGAAGAAGATTCAAATGCCAAAGGAAATTTGCTTCGGCGTTCTGTGAGTGATTCAGTGACACTGTTACAAGGCCTCACGGATTCATTTTCAGGTTTGAAACTCCATTTTGATGAAGAAAATCCAACTGAGGATGAAACTGGTAACAAATTGGAGTCAGCTTCTCTGTATGGTCCTAATTCCCCTAGAAGAAGAGGCAATGTAGCCTTTTCAGAGCACGCCTTAGCCTCGGCTCTGTCAGAATATGTAATGCAGAATCCTGTGCAGTTTGTAGATATCAGAAATTGCATTTCAGGCAGGAATTACTGTGATTTGAAAGTGAATGCTTGCAGTTCCATGGAAGAGAGGAACTCCGAAGCAAAAATTGCCAAGAGGTTAGAATTTGAAATTTCCTCGTTTAATTACCAAGGACTTGCTATCAGAATTTCTGAATTGAATTACATATCTTGTTGCTTGGTTTTTATGTGTTCTAATGTTCCTTATAGATGTCCCAGTATTGTTGCTGCATTAGTTTAAGCATTTCTTTGGAGGAATTTGATTTATTTGAGCCAAAATTGAATGAGTAATTCAAATGGTGCTTTTTCTTTGGACTAATTCAAATGGAATGGCCAATTATGTTCTTTTGGAATTTTGACATCTAAACACAATAAGAGTTCTGAAAATAATTTTGTACTTGTGTTAATTTCTTTTAGCAAACTGTAAATTTATTTTGATGAATGGATTGTGGATCCTTTACAGGAATTCTGGGCAGCGTTCCAGGGTTCGTAAACTCCAATATATTGCCGAACTGGAAGAAACCGTTCATGTTTTGCAGGTACAGAAATAACTTCCACTTTTGTACTCTCTGGTATTTTGCTGCTAATATATGATAATAGTCTTCATCATTTGTTTTATACGAACTCCTCTTTTTAATGAGAAGAGTTGAAATATGGTTTTGTCAAGTTTACATATTACTTTTGAACAATGCTTGTGGTTTCTAGATTTGGGAGATGAGCGGGTAAAATGATTAGATTTTCAACAGTAGTTAATAATGCATTAATGGGACTAAGCATTTTCTTCTTAATGCTGTCATTTCCTCTCTGAATTCTTTGAAACCTACACCAGAAGCTTAAGATGCTATGCTAAACTTTTTCGGATTGCAAATTCCTTTTTCTTTCTTATACATTAAAGAACAAGTAAAATTTTAAAAGTGTTTGTTGTTCAATAGATAACAAAGGTCTTGTTTGATTTAAAATAATTCATTTTCTTGTGCAGAATCTGGAGGCAGAACTGGCAGTCAGAGTAGCGTCTCAACTTCAGAAACGAGCTGCACTGTCCATGGAAAACAGCAAGCTAAAGCAGCAAATGGGTAGACTGCGGCAGGAAAAATTGATTGTGGATGGTATATTTTAGACCTTAATCAATTATGTGATATTCATGTGTTCATATTCTTTTCACTTTCTAAATTTTAGTTTTGAGCCATGTTGTTTGTTCAATAAACACAAGCTAGATTTCCAAATCATAAGGCTGTGTTTGTAGGTCAAGGGAGTTGATATTGGTGATACGATTGGATGTTCATTGCAGGTGAATACAAAATATTGAAGAAGGAAGTAGAGAGATTGCGAAATGTGTCAGAGAAGAAGAAGAAGCGAAGCTACGTTGGAAAAAGTGGGGCAGGAGAGGCTCAAGTTACACGAAAGATGTTGGATATGGTAGAAATATGATGCCTGCAAATGCTTGTTAGTTTTTAACTGGAAATGTGCTGCAACTCCACGTATTGGATCTTAACTCTAGAGATTTTAACCAAACACTTTATTCACCTAAGAATTATTAGCATTTCAAGTAAGAATTTATTTGCATGTATGAGATTTATCTTCCCAGGCTCTATTCTAATCAATTTGACTAATGATTTAGTGAAAAAATTCATTGTTTATATCACAAAAAATCTGTTGTTACATTGTTTTTTGAACCTTGATGTGCATGTGTGGAAGGGTAAATGCTGTTATATTGATATGTTGTTAACTTAAATAGAAACATATGAAACTTCATTTATTTTAATAATATATGGCATCCCACCGCATCACGTGGTTAGTATCGTTAATTGAGGTTTCAGTTCATGTTCTAAAGCATGAGTGAAAAAAGTGGAGAATGTATTAACAGCGACTACATTAACAAGGGGCTTGTTCCAGTTCAACAATGGATAGTATGCCCTTGGTTTTCACAAAATATATTCATATGGTAAGAACATTACATAATCACAAAAGAAAATTGTTACAGTAAATAAGGATAATACCCACAACCACAATTCAGATAATCCACTCCAATCAACACATTCTGCACAATAAGGTTGCTATCCTTAAGCTCTACCCACGAATGGATGCCCTAGGCACAGCAGGCAACCCTAGTTCGTCCTCCGCCTGTCAAAAGTTCATGGTGTGCAAATATTGCATTAGACAAATTACCAGGCAACTACTAGAGTTGTTAATTTTACAGGATAACACGATTTGTGAGTATACATTTAGGACATGACACGAAAGACAAATTCAATTTTTGTAATGTTTCACAGAAAATAGGACGACACGACTACGACACAAATAAAGAAAACAATGCTAAACTTAAGGTGTATTAACCTGAGTATTCGTTCTGCCCTGTTGAGCTGCTTGTCCTGTTGGTGCTGAAGGCAGGTTGAGTTCAGAATCCAAATCAGATTCTTTGTCCGGCTGCAGATAAGAAGGCATGCCATCGGCCTCGGTTTCCATTCCCATATCTGCTTCCAGAGCATCAAGTTCTGCAATACACAACCAATTACAACTATTACAAATGACACGAATAATAACATTTAGCTCCTGAAGGGTGATCAAGAAGCAGAAAAAACACAAGTGGAGTTAAACGAGTTGTAATATTCACAGGTATAGCTCAAAATAGAACAAATGATACTGACAAAGCTGTTAAACCAAGCGGATAAAAACTAATTTCTGAGATATTCATCAAAAAAGAACAGGCTTGTTCTAAATATGCATGCATAACACAACCTAAGCAGTTACACAACCAAAATCAAAATAGAACGAGTGAACAAGACAGAAAACCAAATAAGATGTCACACCTAAATATATTACCCACAGAAACTATAAGTGTAAATAGTTGAAAGCCTACCACCCATAAGTTCTTCTTCATCAATATCATCTGGCACACTATAGCTTCTACCTAACGTCTCTTGAATCTCATTACTCACGTCCATAAGGTCCAACATCTCGTCTTGTAGGTTCTGCAAACGAAAGATGCAACAATAAACCCTTTAGCATCCTAAGATTTCATTACAAGAAGCTGCGGAGAGTAAAGAGATGAAAACATACATCTATATCTTGAATTTTCACAGTGTTCATCATTCCTTTCAATTCCTTGTTGGCTGATTTTAAAACCGACATCTGACAGAAAACAGAACAGAACTTATCCGTCAGCAAATATTTAAACCAAATAATTCACAAATTAATCCTATCCCTGGAAACAAATGCAGTAAGCCCTACCTCTCATGTGGTAGGAAGTAGATAAAAATTATAAGATGGAAAATGCTCAATCTGAACAGACTTAGAACAATCCCCTTTCGTCAACACCAATTAAAAAGAAATCTAAAGGAGCCCATAGGCCAATGTAAGAATACAACAAAACTTGAGATCAAGTTAGCAAACAATGGATCTACAATTATGACTTCAAATAAGTCCATATTAGTTAGGAATGTCTTGTTTCTTGTTGCAGATGCATTAAGATAGGTATGGATCTTCATCATTACAAGCCATCTAAATATATTGCATGAACATTCATGTCCATCGCACACATGCAATAGGATTAACCAGGGTATGCATGCATAAATTGAATCTAGAAATTCCAACAGAGATATTCACACCCTTCTGATATAAAAAATGACATCAAAATTAGGTGAATGCCAAACAAATCAAAGCGTAAAATAAAAAAACTAAAACAAAATGTTTTGCATCAACCAAGACAACATGACTAGCAAGTCATGAAGAATTAACCATGACAAGTTACTCTCTGCAGAAAATTGATCAGAAAATAAACTACAAACTGAAGTAGTAGTCATAGAATTATTCATGTGGCAGGTGATGGGGGCATCAAATGCAACCGAGCAGCGGATAAAGTTTTGCACATTGGTCATTCCCTCTTCTAACAGTAGTAAACTACACTAACTACCTTAAAAACGCATCAACTCTCCGAAACACATCAGTATCGTCTAGCTAAAATCTAATCCCGTCATCAATGTTCATGCCGAAAAGTTGAATTATAAGCACAAACAATCAATTATACAAAACCCAATAACACAATATATTACAAGCAAACCCAAATTCAAAAACCAACAATAAAGCATTCTAAACATACAGTTTGTTGAGCATCCTTAATCCCCTCGGTGGCAAAGGCAACTTGATCAAGATTAAATGTCTGATTATACAGCATATCCCTTTGCCCTTCATACCTACAAAACAATCCCACCACATGAATTTCCAAACATTTCAACAAAATAATCAAACTCGGAAAAGTTAGAAATAAAATTACATTCTTTTCTGCTTAAGAACTCTCATTGCTCGTGCTTTAATGGCCTCTTGAGCGGGTCCAGGGCGCGTTTTCTTAATCTGCTCTTTATATCTACCCAACTCTGCATCCAGTTTCTTTATCTTGTCTTCCACATTATCTCCCCTTTTATTAATCTGAAAAACAAAGCGAAATTATCTTCAGGACAATCAGTTGATTAAGTTAAGAATAAAAGAAAGGCTAACCCTGTCAGAAGCGTCTTCAATAGTTGGAGGAGGTTCTTTGTTTTTCTTCACGCCAAACACTCTCTTCATTTTCTTTCTTCTTCTTCTTTCGATACTGCTGAAGAATAGTAAAAATTCAGGAGATTTTGAGTTGGGATTATGATTACGATCGTATCGGATCCAACAAGTTTATAGGAAGATTGGATTTTCCTTGGTTTTGGGTCTAATTTTTTTTGTCGGTTTGATTAGGTTGATTTTTGTATCATGAAGTATGACACGTAATCATCTGGCAATGCAATCATATTAAGACACATTGCTTTTCAAAACGGCGGCTATTTTCGTCGTTTTACTCTTTTTTTTTTCCTTAGGAAAAAACATTTAAAAAAAACACAACTTAAATCGGATTAACAAATAATCGGTCACAAACTTTGGAAAGAACATACTTCGTTATGTGGTTAGAACTGTTAATTTTGATATTTCGTACGTAAAATCGTCAAATTTTAGATTATTTCGTTTCTCTAACAGCAATTTTACAGAATGTTTGAATGATCGAAAGAGTACTTTTGAAAATGTTTTTAATCTTCAACTAATCCAGAATCTGCGCGATACATCGGTAATTTTAATTATGATTGTGTTTAGTTTTATTCTATATGTAAAATATTTAATAATTAAACAAAATATAATAAAATAAATTTGAAAAATTAAAAATATATGAAAAAATACTTTATTAAATTTGTTTCTATTACAAAATTCGAAATATTTCCTTATATATTATATTTTTCATAGAATGCACACATTGTCTTCATAGTCATATATAGTATCTTTAGACCAGATCTGTTTTTGACTCTAGAAACAACAATATACATTTGTCCATAACAAAAAAAATAATTTTGGAAGGTAAAGTCTGACGTTTGACAAAGATTGCACTTTACTTTTGTTTATAATCATGACGAACTGGACAACTAGTAGAAACTGTCTTATTTGAAATTTGAAGTGCAACTTGATATCTAAGGCCTTGTTTGGTATGGGGAAAGTTTGATAGGGGAAGTTAGTTATAGAGGAAGTTAGTTCCTTAACCATGTTTGGTATCCATTAGCTAAGGAAATCAATTTTACTATTGGGAAGTAAGTTCCCTTATATGGGGGAAGAAGAATTCTTAGGGGAATGGTGGAATTTTTCTTCCCTAGTTGGAAATGTCACTTTTGCCCTTTTTTATTAACATTATCTCATTTAATTT
>CANYCX013030349.1:0-11943 GCA_948193385.1 Breynia disticha f. nivosa | reverse complement strand
GCATGAGAACAAGTTCAATCCCTTGACCCTTCTTCAACTGGTTTACAAGATACTGGAACAGACCTCGCAATTCCATTGATGGGTACTTTTTACACCTGCGAACAATTACATTTGTTTTTAATTTAAAAATGTCTAAGATTCTCAAATGAAAAAAGGATGCACAAAGTTACACTAATGTATCTTTAATTACTCATTTCACGATAAATTATCACTAAGACAGTAAATGATTCAAACAAGTACAAAGAAACAACAAATATTAAAACAAAGTAAAACAGTCCGGCAGAATTTATAAAATCTTCACAAGTAAACTGTGAAAGAATGTCCCTCTACACCAAAAGGATGTCAACAAACTAAATCGACCATTAACAATATACCTGAAATGTATGGACAACATAAAAACCAGTAACAAAGTTAAAAAAATAAATAAAATCACATTCCATGGTAGATTAAAACAATGAATAAGAAGCAACTAAGAACTTTGCTTGGGAAAAAAAATAACAGGATACACATACAGATGACCCCAGAATGAAGCCAGGGATTGAAGCCAGTCTGATAAATTAAGGCCATCATCTTTTAGTTTGTCACGACCACTTAGGGCAAGTCGCTCTATAACAACATATTCCAAGATGTCATACTCAAGCTGCATTGTCAAAACACACGTTTAATGAGTTCGAAAACCAATGCTCCATAATCTGCAACAATTAAAATTACAATTTTATCACAAGTTTCTTTATTTATATGCATTATGTAAGCAAAAGCTGTAGTAAATACATAAAACATCATGAAATAAGATTATATTACATATATTCTATATTTAATTTTCTAATCCGGGATAAGGATATTATTATTTGTGAATTAAAACACAATGGACAAGATAGTGATCGCCACACCAAAATGCCATTTGTTCACAAAAATTGGTTGAGTAAAAAGATAAAACTCTTCAACACTGCAGCTTAACATCTAATCTTCTAAAGTATGTTGAGGAACTATGAAGTGCGTTCCACAATACATTTAGGGGGTTGAGGATCCCAAAAAATATATGCATATACATGCAGGTAACAAAAGGAAGAGCAAACGAAATAGACATGCTATGATGCTACGAAGATTTAACACACGCATCTTTTCAAAAGAATTCGCAAGTGCAGAGTCTAAGAAAGAATGATAATACCAAGAAATTGAAAGGTAGATTAAATACCTGCGTTAAATACTTGAAAGCATCAACAACAGGAGTAATCATGTCTCTATATGCCTCAATCTGGAGAAAAGGTTCAGTAAGCAACTCTTTTCAGGAAATTTAAAGCAACCAAATAGTATAACAATGTTAAGAGTTATACCTGGTGAACAATTGTGCGAAGTACAGTCATTGGATTAGCATGAGCCAATTTTGCTACCATCCTTCCCAGCTGCTTCAAATTCTCCTTAGCAAGTCTTTTTAGAATCCTTCTAGTATCAAGCTGCAAGATAAAGCAGGATTAACATCAGCTAGGAACTCAAAAACAAAAATATCTGATGCTCCCATTCTTAGAAATGTTCTCAAAGAATGGAAAATACAGGAAATAAGCTATCCTATACCTTGGCTGTTTGTCTAGCAGCCAGAATAACAGGATTTTGCTCATCATTTTTTTCCCATTCACCATATAATCGATATCGCACCTGCAGAAGCAATATTCATCTATTAGAAAGATCTCAGAGCCTGACAAACAACAAAATGAAACAATGATTGAAAGTGTTGCTACCCAACCTCATAAGGGAGAAGACTCATTAATTCCCAAATCTCCTGTCCAACTGCTGGATTTGCAGGTATCAGCTGTAAAGATGGAAGTAAGCATGTCCCTAATGCTTCCTCCAACCTAGATCTAGCTTCCCTTAGATGCAAGGAAGGAACTTTGCCCCCAGAAACTACAGATTTGGTATTTGTCGCTTCATCAGCACCATCTACAAGCTCGAGTGCAGACAAATAATATCCTCTCAGCACTTGACAAACCTAAAAGATGAAGGCAAATCTCGTAATGTTGTGGCGTAAGAACAGTAATCAACAGTGTCAAAAATAAATAAATTAAATAAACCTTCTGCAGTAACACTGTATCACGGTAAAGATAAGGTCCAACAGTTGCAAGCATCTGAAACAGTTCTTTTGGAAGATCATCAAATGACTTATTTGTTGATGAACCTTTTGTATCCATAGCATCAATTTCAGATACCACAGCAGATCCAAAATTCTGAAGATGTGTCCCACGAGCAATATCATAAGCTGATGAAATTGACTTTTCAATGACCCTGAAGATTATTGTAAAGGTTTTACTTATGCAATAAAATTCTTATAATAGAAGGTTTACAATGAATAGAAATTAATACACATCAAAATGTCAATGACCATTATTCATTAAATTGGTGTAACAAAGCCCGCACAAAACTAGTATCAGTAGACGGTATCTTAATGCATATGATGCCTCAGGCCACAGGGCAAAGAGATTTCAAGAGCACTGATTACCTGAACAGGCCATTGCAAATCTGAATGTGTGCAACTGGATTAATTGGAGAAAGACGATCAAACAGTACATGGGCATGATACCTGAACAAATAACCATTCAAAGAATGCATTAACTTAAATCAGGAATGTATGCTAAAGCTGTAGAATCAAGTCATCACAAACAAATGGCAAAATAAACACCACCATCTGGATTTTGCATTTCAGGCAGGGGTGGGGGTGTAGAGGTGTATGGGGTTGGGGGTTGATTGGCGAGCTTCAAAAGAGTACAGAAAAAAAAGGGGACCAAAATCTTCCAAATCATAATGCTAAACAATGACCAGGGAAGGATAAGTTGAGTAAAATTTTCACTTTCATCAAATAGAAATAATCAACTCAGAGCTTTGCAAGAATAATTCTAACCTTTCTCAAACAAAGGTCCAAAACAGTGCACCAAACCAGGGAACATATATTCAAGAAATAGATCACAAAGGAAGTAAGAATGTAATAATTGTAACTACTAACTTAACAATCCACAGAACTAAAATTTCATAATTAAGCAACCAACCAGTCATCCACAGAAAGGAAACCAGTAAGCAAGCCCAAAGGTTGATTATTTTCAAGTTCAAGGACCCTCTCATCAACTGCCTCAGTTTCCATGTCCAAAGCGGCAAAAAAATCTATAGTCACATCCCCTAGCTTCTCTTCATCCATGAGATCCTTCCCTGTAGCAGCGAGATTTATTTTTCCAATTTTGTTGGCCTGATTGGGAAAAAATATTTAAGACGGCCAGCCATTCGTCAATAACTTTGAAAAGAAAAAAGGTCCAAAGGATGAAAAGATAAAAAAAGAAAGCCTTATGCAATATCACAAATTAGAAGTTATAAGTATATATGGTCAAATGAATTTACCTCCTCCAGTCGTTTGGAATTAAATGCTCTATAATGCTCAAAAGCATCATCATTTTTGGGAAGTAAATGGCCACATCTGACAAATACACAAAAACAGTTAATCAGTATGAAGTCAAGAGAAAGCAAAGATACATCAAAAGAATGACGTGTAACAAGCAAGTATTTTACATAAACTTGAGACTAATAATAGAACTATTTTCTAAATGTAGGAAACATGACCAAATCCAATAAAGTAACCAACCTAAAAATTTCCATTCTGCAGTACCTTATTCAACAAATTGAGAACCGTTCTCTAAATGCGAAAAAAACAAGGGTTCTACTTATAACAAAAATATGAATACTCAATCAGAGTATCTAGAAGGACAGAAAGAAGAAAGATGGCAAAGTATAATACTTCATTTCAGAATATGCAAGTCTGTTATGTACAGTATGAATGTAACTAACTCTGCAGCTATTTATACTATCTTCCTACCTATAGCATACTGAAGCGTGCAGTGTGCAACTAACTAATTCTATATACATATTCTACAAATACTGTTTCAAAATAACAATGAGAAGAATTAGAATTCACGATCTTCAAACCATCAACTGACAATTTCATTATATATGAAAGACCAAGTAAATCACCTTTTTCTGATTAATTAGTAACATCTCACAAAGCATATATCCATATTCCCTGGAAAGGAATTTTTTTTAAAAACCAGAAATATGGAGGGGCCAAAAACTACTAGCAGAAATCAATATTTAGCAGCCTGATTAGTTTATACAAAGTAACATTCAATCAAAAACAAGAGAGATTACTATATTGGAAGGGAAAACGAGGATATTATTCTAGTCAAGCAGGTCTTCGTCAACAAGTGTTTTATCAAAAATAAGATCAAGAACAATCAATCATTTATTTCTTGTGACTGACAATTCAAAAGAAGCAATATTACTTTTGTGATGCTGTTGGTTAAAAATAGTTACTATAATGGATATTTAAGCTTAGAAGCAAGCTGCATTAACATAAAAGATTCTTTTTTACTCTAAGCATTTGACATTACTTGGGTTTCTTTATGGACAAAAAAGATGAAAGAAAATTAACCAAACAGTTATGGTCTTCTTCCAAGTTCCAACAAGAGACAAAGTTCCACATCCACAGAAATCATTATCAAATGAACAAACAAAAGAACTGCAGACGCAATAAGATGGTTCATTCCCCTTATCTAGTTAGTTCTTGCTCATTGAAATTTGGAAGAAAAAAATTGTGAATGAAATACTAACATTTATAGCTTAGATCTCATTACAAGAATGAGACAATTCATACACATGCAAGAAATTCAAGACATTTGAAAATGCAAAAAGCTCAAGAATTTAAATCTCAGGTTTACATCTTATTCAATTTTAGTAGTTTTAACAAAGTACAAAGGTAAGTGAATAGGAAAAAAAAAACCTAGAAGTTGTTGTAACCTCAAAATCAAATAACCAAACGGAATCAGATTGACAAAGTCCACTACACTTATTTTAGCTAAAAAAAAACCCACAACACCTATTTTCCAAAAACAGTTGCTCAAAGGAATATTTTCATATTTAAAGCAAAAGTATCACCTGGCGACAAACCATAATATTGAAAAAGACTCACATGCTATCAAGATCAATGAACTCCGCCTTCACCAGCATAGCTGTAAGCCTATAGAGCCCAAATGGAACAGGACTATTTACTTCTAGCCGCTGATAATACTGGAACTTAAAACCTAAAATTTGTGAGGCGTGAGACTGCAAATAAAGAGAATACATCAGAAACCAAAAAAAGGACAACGTTCATTCCTTCATCCAAAAACAGTAAAATATAACTCCATACCTTGGGAAAAATGGGAATTAACTCCAAGAAGACAGTATTATCAGGTTGGAGTTCAAAACAATCCAAAACCTGAAGAACCAGAAGAATAAATTTTATTCACACATGATATGATAAAAAAATCAAATTACTTCAGTAAGAAGTGAATGAACAAACTCACTATGTCAAAAACACGGTTTGGATCCAGATCAAAATGCCCGATTAGTGACTGCACAAGAATTGCTAAATAAGACAGAGGTAATAAAATAAAAAAAATATGTAGAAAGTCAAGATGAAGATGAAGGATAACCTTAATAATGCCTATTGTTGCCATAGATGCATTATCTGTTTTTCCTTCAGAACTATGGCAGAGAAGAGTAACCTGTAAATATGGAGCAGCAATTACAACCATAATCTGATCACCAAGTACTCTGGCAAAAACTAAAATGTGCTTCACAATTCACATCAAGAATTTGCAGGTTAAAAACCACAAATGTGCCTACACACCATTGAGCAGTATGCAAAGAAGGCAATACATTGAAAATCACAATAATATAAAAAATTATGCTTTTTAACATTTACTGTTGAAGCCCTTGAAGACATTATATTATAAGTAGACAGACCTGAGACCAATTAAATAGTAGACAATTATAGGTCTAATTTTAGTATAGTTCATGAATTTAAACTCATGTACATACATTCCACATACAATCTTTTCAATATCCAGACCTGCCACAACCACCTATCCCCACACGTGAAAAAACTACCTTATGCGAGCCCAAGCCTCAATAAAGAAATCAATTTGAATTATCAAAATAGACAACACAGAAAAATAAAATATGGTCCATCGATGTCAAAAAGCAACAGTTCTTTAGGTCAAGTTTATTGACTAATTGATATTTCAAAGAACACTGACTAAAAATTCATACAGCAAACAGCATAATCTTCAGCAGATCTTCACAAATCAAAGTGCGGACTAATAATTACTTGAAACTAAAATTACCACAATAGTGAGAAGATTAATTATATAGCATAAACAACAGCAGTTACTTCCACAGTGATATATGCAGATAATGACTAGTTGAAAATTCAATCTATTAACTCTCACCGCATTTATGTTCATCCTATTTACAAAATTCAATTTCTTGCAGAGCAAACTGATGGAGTCCCACATGGAAAAAATATAGGTCAAATGTACAATATGTATGTGGGCTCTCCCTCTCCCTATCAGCAAAGGTTTTAATGGGAGTGGCCGGCCCAAGAGAGGTGCTCGACCAACCATTGGGCCTTGGTTACAGCTGGCTCATGTGTGGGTATGAGTTGGGCTTTGGTTGATAGAGGGAGGGTGGGCTGGTATCGTATCAATTGGTATCAGAGCCAGCCTCACCCAGCAAGACCCAGTTGCGGAGGGGCCGGCTTGTGGGGCAAAAGGGAAAAGTTGCACAAGTGCTCGACCCACACGTGTCAAGTGTTCGACCCACGCGGATGTGGGTCCTCAAAGGGTGGGGTAATGATAGAGTCCCACATGGAAAAAATATAAGTCAAATGTACAATATATATGTGGGGCTCTCCCTCTCCTTATCAGTCAAGGTTTTAATGGGAGTGGCCGGCCCAAGAGGGGTGCTCAACCAACCATTGGACCTTGGTTACAGCTGGCCCATGCGTGGGTGTCAGTTGGGCTTTGGTTGATAGAGGGAGGGTGGGCTGGTATCGTATCACAAACTTAGTAAACTAAACAGCATGATTAATTTAATGCAACTAGTCATAGAAGCACAAATTCTTAAAGAAATTAAATAATTATCGTACCAATTGACTATCTCACACCATATTTATGTCCATCCTATTTACAAATTTCAACTTCTTGCAGCAAACTAACCCTCAAGAGTATTTCACCACGAGTAATTCTGTAAGCACACATTGCTAAACAAATCAAATAATTATTTTACCAGTTTGGCATAGCCCTCACTCTCTTCTCGAAGAAGGTTAAATTTTGTTTGTTGATACAGAAGCCGAGTGTTTACTCTGACCTGAAATCAACAGAAGCAAGTCAGTGAATTTGCAACAATCTTATATGTTATATGATAGCAGACACTGATTTAAATACACCAATTACTAATCTGACAAAAATATGCCAACAGCCAAGGAAAATATGCAAAATATTTGCTTTGACAATCCATGTTAATACACAGACTCTTTCTCTGGCCAAACTACGTCAATTTTTCAATTTTCCAAGGCAATGATTTTGACAGTGAATTTCTCAAATTTTGGATCCAAAAGTCTATATCACAATGCTATCATATACCTCTTTACCCTTCAAATCTTGAGCCTTTATCTTTATCATTTCTGCCTCCCACAGAAACTCCTCCTGCAATAAAAAAACAACCTTAAAAAAAAGCAATTCACCTACCATCTAATTCCATGTAAAAGATGAACAATACTAAAAGCCTTTGAGGTCAAACATGTTTATGCAAAGAAAAATTTTAATACAAACAAATACACAGAACTTACCTCACAACGCTCTTGCAGAAGCCTTAATGATGCCACCGCAGATTCAACTAACCATTTTGCCTAGAAGTGAACAAAACAGTACATGACAATAAAACGTGAATACAAGAGAAATTGAAAGAAAACTGATATCAACAAATGCAAATAGAAAACATACAGTAACAAAAACCAGTCAAAAATTATACACATTTGCATGTCCAGAACTACCAAACTCAAATCTCATTGATAAACTGTGAATGATTAAGCCCCTTTTTCGCACTCCCATTTTTCTCCTTTTTAACATGGCCTCAAACAAAAGTATATAGCTCACACAGGTAAACACAAATAAATAATAAAATCTAAACGACCAAAACTAACATATGTAAAAGAACCTCAAACAATCGCATGCCCCCTCCCTTAAAACGCAAATGCATAGAGAAAAAGGTTATTTATAATACTAAGTAAATGCATGAACTGGAAAAATTAACTTCAGATTTGGAAAGCTAAAACAAAATTGGAACATTCTAATTGAAAACAAAACAGAGAAATTATTTTCAAGTATGAAATAAAATGAGATTGAAAAAACATCTGAATATAGTAGCAGCCCTTGAACAAGTATCTTCTGGCACATTTGCACTTTAAAGCATAAAAGATAAGGACATAAACTCACCAATTTAATCAGGCGAGATCGTTGCTCCCCAGAAATCATAAGCTGCAAAAACAAAGCATAGAAATGAATCATAAAATATGGAAAAACTAAACATCACATTTCTACAAGTACCATGAAAAGAGTAGTAAAAAGCAGCAGAACTAAACAAATTCATAAAACTGCTTATAATTTTGTATCATAAGAGCCAATGCTAAAATGCCATTGATCTTATACACTACACCAGTAAGTTGTCGACCAATGAATTCATGAAGCTATATCATTGGAGGTAGAAAAAAAATCAAACTGCAGCAGCTAAGTCTTTAGCTTCACCAAATCAACAAATTTAAACCACCACCCAGTAATTCATGTCAATCTCACATACATCCCCGTAAAGTAAAAATACCAGAGCTTCAACTTAGGAACAAACATAGAAGCTAATCTGAATATGACATCGTTGATCGTTCACTCTCAACAAGCAGCAAAACTTATCACTTTATATACCAATGATCAACCATTCAGTTGTGAACATAAATTCCACATACTACCATTAACTAAAAATACCAAAGCTGTAACTGAGTGACATTATAAGCACCGAGACAAACGTAACCTCTTTCAATCGCAAGAAAATGGTAAATTGGTAAATGATTAATCATTTAGAGAAAAAAAAAACGAAGCAAAGGTAGCATCGATACATTAACAAATAATAAAGTAAGAAACTCACATCCTGAGCCATTTGAGCAACAATATCGGCGAAAGTAGAGCCCAAATCTTCACAAGACTCCGCATCCAAAAACTCCACAGAATCCAACGCTGCTTTACACTTCTGAACCGGCAATTCACCCCGAACCTACAAAACCAATAAAACACAATCAAAACAAACAAACAAACAATCCACTTCAGCTAAAACAACAATAAATACCACAGCATTAGCGAGCTCGTAGAGGAAGCGAAGCATGGGGACAGGGTTTTCGAGACGAAAGGTAGAGTTTGCAGTCTTCCATTCGCGGAGACATTGCTCGGTGACGTGAACGCACTCCATTGGAGGAAGAGACATGGTTTTAATTTGTAGAAAGCTTAGAGAAGCGTGTTTGATTAGGTGGAAGTTAATCGGAAAGGGAAATTCATGAGGGAGAGTGAAGAGAGGGATTAGGGTTTGTGAGGAGATTCTGTTGAAGACAGAGGAAGTGAAGGTATCTCTTTTTTCGTGTTTTGGTAATTTTGTTTTTCTGGTTTTGTTTATTTCGGGTCAAATCTATTTGATCCGTCTCATTTAAAAGGATTTTTGTCTATTCGTGTATACTTGAATGGAGAGATGGTAACCGAAATGGCACTTACACGGAGGTCCACTATTTGGAAAAATCGACGAACCGATCAAAAACCAAATAAAAAAATCGGTTTGGTTTGGTTATATTTTATTTCGGTCGGTTTATAACTTATATATTTTGGTTGTCGGTCGGCTCGGTTAAACCGAAAACCGACTGAAATAACCAAAAAAACAAACAATAGGTTACTTGGTCTTGGTTTAGGGATTACCGATTAGGGAATTTTTAGGAACTCTTCTCCCCTTCCTCGACACTCCCTAGACGATAGTGACAATCAATCTTTATCTCTCCCTCTCCATTAGCACCATTGTCGTTGTCTCCAAGCTCTATCTCCATCTCGGTCGTCATATCAACTATTGATCAGGTAACCCTGTTTTCCGATTACTGCCTCTCTCATCCTTCTTCCTTCCATTCAATTCAATCGGCTTGTTAATGACATAATCTCCATCTCTTGTTAATTGTTTGTTAGTGGGTGTTAATTTTCGTGGCTTTGCTTGTTAATGTGTATTATCGATTTAAGCATGTATCAAATCTCAATATCTTGTTAATTTTCTTACCATTCTTTACTATGCCGAAAACCTATCTATAATTGAGCAAAACTGATGGACTACAACTTGTGTGTAAGAAAATTATGGACATTCGTCAGTCTAGGAAAAGTGGATTTTGTTGAAAAAAGATTTGACATAAACTTATCTCACATTCTAATTGGTGAATACTGTCGTCTGCAACCCAATTAAAAACCACACTCGACAAACTAAAAATGAAGTTAGTAGTGAGTACGGATCGATCCCACGAAGATCTTCGTATACGATATCGCACACGCTTAAACATAAACAAATTGGGGGTTTTGAAATTGAATAAAATAAATTATCTAAAAACAATAATTAAGAAAATAAAAAAACAACGAAGTTTACGTAAATAAATTCAATAAAAAAATCTTGGTTTTAAGTAACTATCTTCATTGAAATTTCTATTGATCATCGGCAAAAAATATATTCAGTTAACATTCAAGTATTCGTTTTGGCATAAAAATACTTATATCTCCTTATGATTAATTAATCAGAAACATTTATTCTAATTAAAACTTATTGACTGACAACATGGATACGATCTCAAATTTAATCAACCAATATCAGTAAGAACTAGAAAAATAACAAAACATGATAATATACGTGTGATGATATATTTAATCAAGTTGAATAATTCCCTTAAGAATTACAGTTCTAACGTAGTAACAATAAATTCTCAGTCGTTACTCTAGTCAAATAAACAACACAATTACGGATGCAGTATTCAACCTAACAGTAAATTATAACAATCAATAAACTAAGTGGTCAGTTTAGCATTCGAATGAAATAAATATAAAATTACCCTAGAGAAATATTCAGTACTTGAATGAATTAACATGAAAAAATAAGAACAAGAAACCTCACAATATTATTCCAATGATTCAAAGTTACCTCCAACCAAGAGATGAATTTAGTGACTAAAACCATTGTAAAAACTAAAATAAAATTGTTCTTGAAATGAAATTGCAGCCAATGTTGCTGCTGTAACAAAAATAAAAACTCTCTAATGTTTATTGTCGCTGCCGGAAGAAAAATATGAGAGAAAACCTCTCAACAGCTCCACTTTCTTTACTCTACCAGTCCAAAGTTTAATTCACTGCAGCACTTTGTTACTACTCAATGAACATTATTGCCTTGGAGACCTCGTTAGAATCAAACAACAGAACCATGCTACTGCCTTGGTGGCAAAAGACGATTAAACACTTCATATAATGCAATTAAGTTCACAAGCATAGGGAATTAGTACTAAAATATTAACATATTAAATCACTCATCAACGAAGTGCCTCCACTTCCACGTATCGACAATCAAGAGTCAAGACCAACAATTTTGGCCAACAGTTTAATTTAATCCTGATTCAATATTGCAGCTAAACATTTGTACGAGAGGAAACAGAAATAAATGATTTAGGTAATTTCAACGACTAGAATTTTGGCAGCTCAATGGCCGGACAGTTGTGTAGGTACTTTGCAACATAAGAACACACCTTTGGGAATTGCAGTCTCTAAATTTAACATTACAGGTTCAATCCAGTCCCCTAAGCACTGGTGAGTTCCTCTGTATTTGCTTTTCAGCTTCCCCTACGCAGATTTTTTGGTTTGGCCACTGAATTCCATATATTTTACAGAGCCTACATCAATCTGAAAAAAAAAACAGTTATACAAAAGTAGAGATATCCAAAAAATAAAGTAGGTGAGATAAGCAGAAAATAATTAGGAGATTGAA
>CANYCX013030150.1:5000-15581 GCA_948193385.1 Breynia disticha f. nivosa | reverse complement strand
AGAGGTGTATAGAAGTTTCATGTTCTACTTTAAAATTTTCACCTTGAGGAGGTGAACTCGCTTAATGAAGAATTAAGTAATCTTCATGGATGTCCAAAAAACTCTAAGTGAGAATGATAAGGACACGTTAGAAATGACCTGAAAAATGGGAGCTACAGGAATTTTGGCTTTTAAAATTTGTTTTGTACAAAAGTCAACCTACTACACTTTCTCAGATTTTATAAGAATTTAATTGAAAGAGAATTTCAATTAATCTTTTAATAAATAACAACAATATTTATGTTGGAGTATGGACTACAAAATCTCTAATTTGTTAAGAGTATAATACTTGTCACTTGTAACTTCGCACATTCTACGTGATAGTGTGATTCCATTAAATGGGCATCATACCAAATTAGCTAAAATTGATGTGTTAAATTTGCTAAGGTATGAAAATGGGGCGACTCACAAAATATTGAGTCCCCTGATTAAAAGTGATGTCTGGGTTAGACATAAATGGGCAACCATTAGTCAAACCTAATCGTATTGCAATCCATAGAATTACCACTTGGTGATGGTAATAATGATAAAGAGAGCTAATATCACTTTTTGAGTATGATTGATTTATGTAATAATCGTATGATTTTTGAATTTCTCATATATGAGGAAAAATTAGTTTGATCCTCACATATATGAATCTCATTGGATGAGATGATCAAAAGCATTAGGATCGACATACGTCGTAAATGCAATTGATCAAGAAATCTAAAAATGTAAAAGTTGAAATAGATGTTTATCTTAATCTCTACTACTATAGTAAAGTAGAGGAGAAGGAAAATTATTTTTCCTTAATATGTTAAGATAAGTGATGGCACGGGCCAATATATTTTTAAACATATACTCTTAAGAATTCGTTACTTATAGTTCTTGTGAGAAAATGGATTAGTCATAAGTTTGACTTAACCATTAAAAATCATGAGATGTATTTCCAATGTCCTCTAATCTTAGTCTAAGATGATCGAGAAAATAAGAGGAGTATCTTTACGTAGATATTGAGTTGTGTCTATGTGACATATACCCACTTTGGATATTTAGCTGGGCGAGTAACGAAACTAGTAATCTTATCCTCACAATTGGTGTGTGACTACTATGAACCTCAAAACAATGAAGTTGGTGAAAACCGTGGAAAGAGGTTGGATGTATGCTCCCCACGCTAGTCATCTTCGTTTGGTATGTTTGGATATTATGATTTGGATGATTATGTTATGTTTGGATGATAATGTTTAGGATGATATTATGTTATGCTTTGGATGATTATGTTGCTTTGGATGATATGTTTTGAATGATTATGTTATGCTTTGGTTATGTCATATATAATGTTTTGGATGATATGACTTGATTGGTTTTTTATTATGCCAAAAAGGGGGAGAGATGAAGAATGAATTTAAATTTACTAGTTTAGAAGAGAGTTGAAATTTGATGTTGATGAATTAGTTTGATGAATTGGTTGAATTATTGAAAATGAGTTGGTTGAGTTACTTGAAATTTGCTTATTGAAAATGTTTAGTTGGTTGAGTTGGTAATGAATTGAAATTGGTTGAGACTTGGGGGGAGAATGGTTATAAATTGGTTATAAATAGACTTGATGAAATTGTGTTAGTTTGTGCTTAATGATTTAATGTTTTGAGATTTAATGGCTTGATAAAATTGGTATGTTATACATATGTTAAATGGTTAAAAGTTGGACATAAATTAAGGGGGAGTTCTTTACTTGTCAAAACGTTTAAATTAAATTCATTAAAGTTTTGTCATAATCAAAAAGGGGGAGATTGTTGGAACATTGGTGTTAATATTAGTTCTAAGTTTTGAAATGATAAAAAACTTTATGAATTTAATTGTGTTTGAAAGTTTGTTATTGAAATTACTTGAGTAAAATGAAAAACAGTCAAGTAGCAGAGCCACTAGTCGACTGGTAGTTTTGTTAGTAGACTGGTGTGCTGAAATTTCAAACAGGAAGAATGTAACGACTAGTTTTTGAAGAACAGACTCAAGATAATCAACTGGTAAGAAGACCAGTCGACTGATGAAGGTTCTTGACAGCAAGGTTGAACCACAAATCCTGAAAATATGCTAAGTAATCATACCTTTGACCTTAAAATTAGGGATATGATTTGTGGAAGACTTTTAGTCGTAAAGATTATGGACAAGACATCATGGGTTGCTAAAGTAAGCAATAAATCCTGAAATTATGGCAAGAAATCATACCTTTTGCCTTAAAAATGGGATATGACTTTTGGAAATGTTTGAAGTTTAAAAATTATGGACAGACAGATGTATAAGTCGACTGGCAGGTAAGTCCAGTCGACTGGTAAATATTTTAATCGACTACAAGTCGGGTTTGGATGTCTGGAACGCTACTGGAATGAAAACCACTCGACTGTTTTTTAGACCAGTCGACTGGTAAGGTATTTTACTCAAGTGTTTTATAAACCAGTCGACTGAAATATAGTTTTATTCAAGTGCAGAGAAAACCAGTCAACTGGTACAGTTGACAGTGAACAAAAGTTAATTTTTTAAAGCAGGTGGAAGTTGTCATTATTGAAGTATAACGGGCAAAAAACTCAAGAAAACTTATATATTTAGGCTTTTGCTGGAGAGAAGATATAACACAAGCTTCCAAAAGAATTGATTATAGTCTTGCAAAGCAATTGTGCTTATTTTCTCTTATGTTCTTGTAACTTCTCTTGAGAGTGATTTTAGTTGAGAGTGTCCATCTTTGTTGTTTTGATTTGAATCAAAACTCAGATTGTTTGTAAGGTTGCTTGAGCCAAAATTCAAGAGAAATCAAAAAATATAGTGAAGCGTTGAAATCCTAAGTGAGAGCCTAGGTAGTGGAGTAGGATTTGCAAGCCAAACCACTCTAAATCGTTTGTCTATCTCTTCTCTACTCTTGTTCAATTTTATTCTGTGAAAAACTCAAAAAATTTGCCATTCACATAACCTCTATTCAATCCCCCCCTTTCTAGAGGTTATTCGGACTCTACATATAGTACTTAAGGTTCGTAACTGGAAACCACTTACCTCGAGAAACGTGCAAAGTCACACCGCTTTGTACCGCTTTAATGTCGACTAACTTAAGATCCAAATCGTCTAGATCCTCCTAAACAATCAAACAACACATCGGAACTGTTAATCTCTCGTTCATTCACTTATATCCATTCCTAAAACATCCATCAATCCTCAATCAATTTTCCAGCAACCAAACTCAATTCCTAAACCTCATAACATAATTTTTCAGCAAGCTTTATACAAATTTTGGCCAAAGGAAGAACAATTCTTACCTTAGATGACTTCTTGCTTGATTCTTGCAAGAATTTGATGGATTTTTCTTGCTGAAATCAGTGGTTGGAATGTTTCTAAGGTTCCTTTTTCACCTGCTTGCCTAATCCTCTCTATTTATTCTATTTGTAAGAGTGAATGAATGAGTAAGTCAATACTATTTGATTAATCCCAAAACACACGACCTCGAGCACAGGTCGTGTTGTACTTTCTCAACATGTGCTTTTGTTCAATCATGCACGAGCTCATTTTCAATTTATTCAACATGAGCCGTGTTGATTTCACAAACACGAGCACGGTGTCGTGCTCTTCAGCACATATGAGCACGAGGGCGTGCTCATGACCATGCTCACTGTAAATTTCTGCAGAATTTTCTACACTTAACTAAATCGATCCAATTTGCTTCTGTTTTAAGTTATTTTCCTTATAACTTAATTCGTATAAATTCCAGGACGTTACAGCTTGTGTTGAATGTTTGAGCTAAGTGATGAAAAAATTATGTTTGCATGCGATTATAGAATGAGTGATGTGATGGACATCCATATGCAAGAAATTAGTGTGGCTGAGGCTGTAAATTGATCAATTTATGCATGGTTAAGAATTTTGAACATTTATCTTGCATTGCATATAGATTGTGAACACGACATGATATTGAGTGTCATTTATGGCATTACATGGGCATGACTACATGTTAATTTTATGAGTTTGTGGAAAGGAAAGTAAGTTGTCTTTCCTTGTGAAAAGAAGCCCAATGAAATGAAAAGAACAAAGCAAGAGCTTCGTTCAAGAAAATGAAAGAGGGGATTAGCACAATTGTAAACAAAAGAGCATTGCGAGATAAAAGGGGGATTAGCCCAATGAAAAAAATTATGGTCAAGAGCTCGATGTCAGGCTGGGCCCAAGGAAAACTAATCAAGAGCTTGGCTTACAGAAAGAAAATGGGAGATTAGCCCAAATGAAAAGTAAAGAGAGCGAAAGCTCTAAGAGAAAGGTTGAGAGTCCCCAAGGCACGCATTGCACGACATGTGATGCATTAGCACTTCATTCTTGCATCCATTGTGATTATATGAAATTATTTGTACACATTTTGATAATGGATGATATTATGGGTTTATGGTTTACTTGTGTGAGTTACAGTGACTTAGATTGGTATGTGGCATGTTCTGTGTGGAAATACGTTAGCATTTCTTTGATATTTGTAATTTAGTGTGGTTAATGAAATGATATGTGAGAAAATGAATGCTTTGTGTTAGCAATAGGAAAGTTTTGGTATGACCCTATTGATTGATAAAAATGTGCTTATGGTCGATAAATTCATTAATGAAAATGTGTATATAGGTGTATACGAGTGGTAGCTTGTATGAATTACATGGAATGAAATAATGTGGCCTGAACGGCATGTGATCATAAACGTGCCTTGATGTTGTGAATAAAAGAGATGAATAACGTGATTAAATAAAAATGACGAATAATGGTAACTTAGAAAGGAGGATGCATGTTAATGGTTCAAAGATGTCTTTAATTGTGAATTGCATGTTTTCGTGGTTGATAAGAATTAGCGAAGTGGTATGTAGTAATGGATTGTATTGTATGGCTCATATGAAAATTTAATGTGGCTTAAATTATGAGTATGAAAGTGAAAATGCTTAAGGTTAAGAATGAGGTTAAATGGAACAATAATGGGAATGGAATGGGGTGTTAAGAATGGACTGCTAGAATGTTGGGTGTTAAGTACAGAATGATGGTTATTCGTTAAATTGGCTTGAGTATGTGTTGGATGAATGAGTGGATTGATGCATATTGTGTTGAGTTATGGAAATCCACTGGCAGCAGTGGAGAATGGTCTCGGGAATGGTTTATGCAAACTGTTTCCCAAACTGTTCCACTTTCAGAGACTTTTTAGAAGGGAGAAACTGTATCCAGAATAGTTTGCATAAATCGTTCTGTAAATCGTTTCACTTCTAGAGATATTTCATGGAGACAAAATGGGTTTGGGAACAGTTTGTGCAAACATTTTCCCAAACCCTTTCATTTACAAAAACTCTTAGTAAAGAGAGAATGGGTTGAAGAACGGTTTACCTAAACAGTTTCCCAGACCATTCCCATTCATTGAACAGTATGGAATGGAGGTTTTTAAGGAAGAAATAACGAAATGTATTAATGATTTATGAGGCTCTGAAGTTATGAACCATTAAGTAGGGTGATTCCTTATCATGAATAATGTACTAATGCTTAGTTTAAGTAGCTATTGAATTAGGATGATTTCCTTTCTCCTTAACACTTATAACACCTAAAACACCTTACCAACGAGCACTTATGCATACATATTTAGTTACTCACGTGCATATGTGCTTGTGTATTGTGCGTAGAGTAATAGTAGATCTTGATTGGCAGGACTTTTTGGTGGTGCTCAGGAGGTGCGATACTCAGTTGGAAGGTCGGGCTCCTTAGTGTTATGGGATTGATTCCTATTTTGTAAAAGCATACATATTTTTGTATAAGTAAGGTTGCATGTTTTAAAATGTAAACCAATTACCAGGCTTCCACATTTGTGTTAAGATTTTGATCAAAGTTATTTATGGTATTTTTTCAAAAGGTGTTACAACTATTTTTGTTACATGCTTTTATGTATTGGATCGGCTTTTCAAAAGAAAAAAATGGTTGCTAAAATCATTATTTAATTCAAAAATGAGTTTTGCAAATTTGGGTGCAACATTTAGTGGTATTAGAGCAGGGATTAGATTCCCTGCGAACCGTGCCAAAAATTGATTCAATGCATCATTGTTTGTGAAACTAAGGTTTTAAAAATGGTGATTTTGTAGGATGGAGCCAATCGACAATGTATCGCACGAGACCACCGAGTCCTAAAAGTCTGTGCATGGGCAGGGATCTGCCCCAAAGCACGGTGAGCAGCAAGCACATGTTGTTATTCCACCTTTCCACCCCGCCTATGCTCATTTCTACAAAATGATGCAAAGGATGATGAGAGAACAAAGGGTCAACTGGGAATCAATATAGATAGAAACTTTTGAGAGGTGTGCAAACAAGGTGCAAATTCATTTGAGGGTACCACCTATGCTCATTTCTACGAAATGATGCAAAGGATGACATATAGAAAGGATCCTTAACAGAATGAGGTGTACTCTAGAGTAGAAGTTGACGTACACCACCTCACTTCTAGAGATGGATGCGTGGAACTGGTGGGAAATTATTCTCAGAAACCAGAATGACCCACCTACCCTTACCTGGGAGGATTTTAAGAGAAAGTTTAGAGACAAGTACTTCCTTGTAGCGAAGTTGAAAGAATATCAAGTTCATGGAACTCAAACAAAGGGAAATGACAGGGGTTATGATATGATGTTCGTACCTGGATAGCTATGAAGCAACCTACTTACCAGACTCTGTTGGAGACTGCTATTAGAGCAGAAGAATTGGCAGTCGAATAGGGCCAGAGTGAGGGAAAGAAACAAAAGAGGTCAGGAAAATCTACTTATATCAGAGGGGTAAGGGAATTGATTCCAGACCCTCTAGAGGATATACCAAGGATAGTGGACATAGGGAAGTAAACTCTGGGAGTAGGGGAAAGCATCCTACCGGATACTCCATTGCTAGGCTCCAAAGTACTAGAACACATTCGAGCAGGGATACTCGCCCGGTATATTATTATTGTAACATGTCAAGCCATGTTGCTCAGCATTATTATATGAAAAGAATAGATGAAAGAATGGGAACCCCTGAACAGAGTAGACTTGGGGATAACCAGAAGACTAGCGAGGCCAACAAAGGCCGAGACAGAGGTGGATAGACAATAGGTACTACCTCTAGAGGCTGGGAGGAGCTTTTGAGGCAGCAGCTCTACGTATGCTATGATGCGGGATGAAGCTAAGGCCAACCCCAATGGCAGTGCTGGTAAGCTCGTTATACTTATTTATGTTATGGTGACATAATGTATATGCATGATTTGTGTTATGTGATTTATAAATATGTGCTCAAGGGTCAATATGCATGAGGTTTTGAAAGAATGAATGTGTGTGATCCATTATGAGATGGTATGAAAAATAAGCTTAATGTGGGTAATAAGGAATGTGATTAAATGAAATCTCAAATTGCGGATGGATGTTAATTGGTTATGGATTTGCTAGATAAAATTTATACAGATAGGAATTGATTATCATTGGTTGGAAATGACTATGTGAAATGTGAATTGAGTATTGAAAACCTTGAGAATTGAAGTGAGATTAAGGTTGAATATGTTGTGTTTAAGGATGTTTTTTGTGTGTTTTGAGTTGTATGAGATGCCTATGTATCGAGTGTTGGCTAAGCAAATGATTATGTTTTAGGTGCTGCTATTTCTATATACAACAGGTCGAAACAAGCCGAGAAACAACCTATACAAACTGTTTCCCAAGCCGTTTCACTTGCAAAGCTAAATCAATAAGGTGGAAACGGGTTTGGGAACACTTTAGACAAACCGTTCCACAAACCGTTTCACTTTCTGCATTAATGTAGTAGGGTGGAACAACATAGAGAACGGTTTGATCAAGCCATTCCATATATCATTTTTGTTCATAAGGCAACGAAATAAGAAAGTTCAGTAAGGAAAAGAAAATGGATTGTTTGTATGGAATCAATGAAATGATGTTAAGTCTATGTTGTTATAACCATGGATGATTATTTTTGTGGGTTGAGTGAATGCTAATGAATTTATGCGTGTAAAATTAGGGTAGTATATTTGAGGATTTAATCATGGGGTATAATAGTCAAGGTTTGCTATTGCTCGTCCTTTCTCTTGAAGGTAGTGCTAGGGTTATCATTGTATGAGGAAGTGCTTCTTTAGCTTCCTGCATATCTTTCTTGACCAAAGTAGGACATTCTTGTAAAATTTCTGCAATCTTTGCATTTCTTTCTCGTGCGCACGAAATTATTTTTCTTACTTACCTACTTTGGGCTGACATTACCCGATAGATGGAAGACCGCGAGCATAGAGATATATGTGAAAATGGAAACAAGAGAGTTCTCTAAGAAAATAGAAAATGAAAGCATTTATGTGATAAGGAATGTATGATTGAATTGTTAACCATTGCTTAAGCATGAGAGAATGGAACCATAAGAGTGAATTGTGATGTTAGGATGTGGGGATTGGTCATGATGAGTATAACATGACTAAAGTTTTTTTTTGAGTGATTGATTGGTTGAAAAAAATAGAGATGTATAGGATGCACACTGGTACTACCACTAGTGATGAGGAAGGTAATGTGCCAAGGGCATGTTACGAGAAAAATGGGAAGGTTGAACCTTATGGGTATAAGAAATACCCTTAAGTGAAGATTTTATAAAAGAATACCCAGGTGTCAATAGGAATTGGAAAGTATGAGTGTGTTTGGATACGCGTGTGAGCGATCGTTAAATAGAGATGAACCTATGATTGTTAAGTGATTAAACGAACTAAAATGGGATTAGAGAGCAATCTGGCCTGGAAGTCGATGAAGAGATTGAGTGTTGTCGCAACAGCAAGTCGAATGGACTTATGACAAGTTCAGACCGATATATTGTCGCTGAATATGGTGATTGAAATCATGAAAGGAAAATAAGGGGAAATGAAACCTATGACGATAGATCTAGATGCTTGGTGGTAAGTGTCTAAAGAAACATGATTCTTAAAATTTTGGGGACAAACTTTCCTAAGGGGGAGAGCTGTAACACCCCAAAAATTATAACCAAAATTATTCGAAAATAATAAAGAGAATAGTGGCAAATGGCCTAGGAAACAGTTTGCCTAAACCGTTCCCCTTGAATAAGGACAAATTTTAAATTTGCGCAGATAGAAAGCTGAAAACAAGCAAGCAAACTGTTTGGGTAAACTGTTTTGACCTGACGGGTTTTAAAAATAACCCCGCATGAGACATTTAAAAAAGGGAAACAAAACCTAAAACAACCCCACAAACTTCCCCTCCATTTCACCTTGAAAACTATTCGTACAAGATGTCATAAACACTAAATCTAACCCTAAAAACCCAAGGTCTTATGACTTTGCATAAGGAAGAGAGTGCTCAAAGATTCTCTTCGAAAGAGTAAGGTAATCTCTAAATCTATGTTGACTTTTTTGAGATTTTGAGTTAGGGTTTGGAAAATTGTTGTGTTTTGAATGAGTTAATGTTAATGGAAATAATGTGGATTAAAATGAACAAAGGAAATGAGGGTTAGAAGAGATTAAGATTTCTAGGGTTTGTGTAATTTGGGGATTTTTAAAAAATAAGAATAAGAACGTGGAGTTGAGTGTAAAAATGTGTTTAAGATGTGAAATGTGGGTCAAAATAATGTAGGAAACAAATTTGGGATATGGATCGGAGTTGAGCCAGGAGCCGACTTTGTGGAATTTAAGGTAAGTGCACCGAATCATACTTAACATTGTATGTCTTGCATCTGTGTGGTTAATTATAGTTGGCTAAATGTATATTGGTTGCGAATTATAAGAACATTGTGTGGTGTGAATGTAAAGTACAATGTGTGCAAGTTGTGTTTGATCTTGCGTTAAGGCTTGATTGAGTTGTAAAATGATGAAAGTTATGTGTTATGGAAATGGTTTGCTATTGATGATTGTAACAGAAATTTCTAATGAGTGTATATGGTAGATATGATGTAAATTTTAGAGAAGTAAAGTTTTTGTGAGAATTCTATGAATAATATGACTTGTATGATAATGCATTTAATGAAATGTGCCACAAGTGATTGTTGAGCATGTGTAGCTCATAAATGTGATTTGTGATAAAATGAGGTTGTGGTTATTGCTCGGAATGTCCTTGTGTTGGAAATTCCATTGTATTGAATGTGTAAGTTTTGGGAAGTAATTCCCATATGTGGGAGTTATGATAGAATGTGTGAACTCTTAAAATGTTGGTTTTAATTACTGAAAATGTGCCTGTGTTGAATGTTTGAGTTAAGTGATGGTAAAACTGTGTTTGCATGTGATTATAAAATGAGTGATGTGATGGACATCCATACGCATGAAATTATTGTGGTTGAGGCCATAAATTGCTGAGTTTATCCATGGTTGAGAATGTTGAACATTTACTTTGCATTGCATATGGATTGTGAACACGGCATGATATTGAGTGTCATTTGTGGCATTACATGGGCATGATTGCATGTTCATGTTATGAGTTTGTGGAAAGGAAAGCAAGGTGTCTTTCCTTGTGTGAAGAAAGGGGTATTAGCCCAATGAAATGAAAGAAATCGAGCGAGCGCTCCGTTCAAGAAAACGAA
>CANYCX013029869.1:0-14321 GCA_948193385.1 Breynia disticha f. nivosa | reverse complement strand
AAAGAACTTACGTTACGATATGTTGTGTTGATACAACTTACATTAATTAATATATTGACATATTGTTGTGGATTTGTATGTGTAATTTTTTTTTTCATAAATGTTGTCAACTTTGATATTTCAGGCTTACATGAAGAAAATTATACAGAATTTAGCCACATTTCATCGAAGAAAATTACAATTTCGACAACAAGTTTTCTCAAGGTTTCTCTCTGACGTATTTCGTTGAAAATTTTCAATACACCAATTAATTCTGTGGTGAAGTCCTAGTCAAAAATAGCCAAGTTTTCCTGCTGGACTAAGCTGAAAATAGACTACAAAATATGCCGAAATTTATATATGCAGGAGACTGCAATGAAGCAGCAGCAAAAGATAACAAAGGGAGTTGTCATCAAAAATAATTTTCTTTGACAGCCAACAACGTAAGAAAGTGAATTTCCTCTTCAATTTCTACGAGCATTCCTTCCATCATTTTATTGGTTATTTTTATTCTTGACTTCTCAACTATGACGATGATGATGATGATAATGATGATTCAGGGCCTGCATGTGACTTCATGAAAATTTATTGGTGAAGTTTGTGGATTTTAGGGTTCATAATAAAGAATAGATAGTGTTATTTTTCTTGTAGACGAATGAAATTTCCTTCTCCTTTACAGACGTTGGACTGCTATATCAGCTAGTTAATATATGTTGCGTAAAAGTGATTGAAAGTACTTTCATTTTTTTGAATTAAATTAAATATAATAATTTAAAATTTTTTAATAAAAGTGTTACGATCGTTAATTTCAAGAGATTAGAAGAGAAATATATTCAGGGGCATTTTTTTAAAAAAAAATAGTGATATATATATTTTTGGTCTGAACCATGAGGTATCCTGGGCACCCTAGACTAATCCTCATTCGAGCTGAGCAGGACCACAAGGGCTGCAACAAAGCTCTTCCAACCAAGTTTTAACGCAGCTGCGTACCCAGGACTCGAACTCGAGATCTCTGGTTAAACTAGAACAACCCCATATCAGTTAATTTACGCGCTTAGTGTTATATATAAATGTTATATTTGATTTTAAATTATAAGCAAGCAGCTCTTTTTAATAAAATAGTATTGAATTGCAGAGTTTTAAAAAAGTATTGCTGTCAATATCTTCACTATGACAGTTTCTAAAAATGCTGTCAATTAAATATTAATTGATGGCACAAAAATAATGACGTTTTTTAATATGATTAGAATCAATCAACGTAAATGTATATAAAGATTAAAGTGTATACACATCCATATAACCAATTTTTTCTGCCATATTATCGTACTTTTATATCACATATGTTTCTCCCTTTCTTATGTATTATTGTGTTGAATTAATTTTTTAAAGAGATTTGAAGTCATGAGACATATGTATTTGATTAAATATATTAATATGTATTTGATTAAATATATTAATTAGGCATCATAGTTAAATAAATAGGGGTTTTTGTGAACTTTAGTGTAAACTTATATATATTGGCTTGTACTTTTTTTATAAGCTTTTTGACTTCCAACTTTTGGCGACTATATAATAGAATGACTTGTTCTTTGTCCGTGACTGTAGGTCGCATTGACTGAACCAATAAATTCTTGTGTATTCACTTATTTCTGCACTACCTCTATCGTGTATATCCCTGACAAGTGGTATAACAGTCATAATTGAGTGTTTTGTTCATTTGGGTGTGTTCTGTGAGGGAGCGATTGAATGTGAAGAGAAGTGACCGGTATAATTGACGGTGGTGCATAAAGTCACGATAGAAAACAAGACATATGATGCTATTTTATGAAGTCATGCATATGAAGTCTTGAAGGAGGTAGCTGATAGAAATACTACAATAGAAGCTAGAGAGTATTATAAGAGGAGATTCCTAACGAACAAGATTTATCCAGAAAGATGACTGTATACCTTGAAGATGATCGAATGCGTGTAGGTAAAAGAACATCTTGGTAAATCTAATAGGAATGTATTAGATTTGAAGGAGTTAACTCGGTAACAAGGACTAAACTATATTTTTTTGTATTCTCTGCCTGGGAATTATGGTTGGTACAGTTTCTATAAGTGATGTTACAAGTATGTTGTCTAAGGAATTAATGTGATTATTGTTCCAGAAGAGACAGTGGAAGCTACGATTTTTAGTTCATACTGACAAGAGAATAGAGAATAAAACGAATTGTGCAAGATGGTATCATGACATAAAATTTATGTTGGTGATTACAAAGGAAGTGTGCAATATGGATGCTTGTTAGGTGTGGATGTTAAGAGGATGAAACCAGTTATGGTGTCCTTGCTAGTCCAGGATGCACTTGGTTTCGTATAGCAGACGTGAGGCTCTTGAAGGGTGTGGTAAGAAGTTATTCGGGATTAATTATTTGTTGAGAAAAAAATCAACTCAAAGGAGGAGAATTGTTGAGTTGAATTGATTTCTTGAGAGATTTGGAGTCATGAGACATACATGTTTAGTTAAATATAGTAACTTAGCATCATAATTAAATAACTAGAGTTAAAGTAGAGTTTATATGGGGTCTAGTGTAAACCTATATATTGTGGATTGTACTTTTCTCTTGTAAAATTTTTAGCTTTCACCTTTTAGTGACTGAATAATAGAACGAGTTGTTCTTTGCTCGTGAATGTAGGTCTCATTGAATAATGGTGTGTTTGTCGATTTTTCGAGTACTGGTTTTGTGTCCTAGTTGTTTGGTGTTTGGTGTTTGGAGTTAGAGGTTGACACATGGATTTTTGGAGGTTTTTGTGGAGTTATTATTCTGGCGTTTTGTTTTGGTCATTGAACAGTTTTTTGCTTACAAACTGTTTGATAGAATGTTTCAAACAAAATTTTCGTTGAATTTTTCAATTATTTCTTACTGATTCTTTTGATTTGTAGCAATGGTTGCTCCATTGTGATTCATTTTAGTCCATGTTTCTTCTATGTGGTTTCGTCCGATTTTTCTTCTATCTGGTTTTGTCCGATTGTTTCTTATATATTTGGTTTTGTTCAATTTTTCCTTCTATATCATGTTTCGTCCGACATTGTTTCTATTCGGTTTCGTCTGATTTTATTTCTGAATCTAGTTTCATACAGTTTGTTTTCAAATTACCGATTTCATCTAGTTTATAGCAAATTTTTTTTCATGTTTTTTGGATTTGGTGCAGTTGGTGGTATCAGAAGATGTTGAGGTTGAAGAAATAGTTTCTATTGTTTTTACATTGCTTTTCAAATTGGAGATGGTAACCATAATCCAACTTGAGGGGTGTGTTACAATTCAAAATTGAGTTAGTTAAAATGGCGGCAAAGTTTGTTAGTTTCTTAGATTTTAAATTTTGAAAATTTGTTAGAAGTTGTTACACAAATAGTGTAAATAGGAGCTTATTTTGTAATTGTGTGACAACAAAAATATGAATATAAGTTTTCTTGCTCTCTCTTTTACCAACTTTAATAAATACTTTCTCTCAACAGCCTCCACAAATGTAACCGATTAGACTCATAACTTATCATACCAAATCGGTACAACTTATTCATAAATAAGAGGTTTCATTACAGGACCATGATCCATTGACATTAGACTAAATGACTGATATCATGTAAAAGCTCATGGGATCCATGCACATATGTGCAAATTTATGAACGATACATATTGTAAAACCCCTCAGTACAAAATCAATTGACTTGTATAAGATTCACGACTCACATAAGTATAAGTTGCTTATTATTCTTATATTTATCTAATGTGAGATACATTTCCAACATAAATTTGACCAACTTAAGCCAAATACAGTATTTAGTTTCTTATTTAAGGCTCCGTTTGTTGGGAGGAATTCACTTTTCGAGAAAATCCTTTCTTCATTTTCCAACGTTTGTTAATAATGAAAAATAAATCAACATAATTATAACTTAAAAATTAATGAAAAATAATAATTATTCTTAACATATTTTTAAAGAAAATACTTTCTTATTTAAAATATAATATTATATATTTTTTATATTTTTAAATATTTGAGTATTAAATACCAAAAAAAATATAATTCCGAAAAATAAGATTCTGAAATATGAAAAATATTTTCCGAAGGAAATCAATTTCCGTCAAACAAACGGAGTATAAAAACCTTCAACATTCATTTTAGGAAAAAAAAAACACAAATTAAAATACAATTTTTATCACAAACAGCAATTTTAAATAAAAATGGGTAAATTTAACAGACTTTACCAGACACCTTCTTAAGTTTCTTAAAAGATTGAAGGCAGGTGGCCACACAATTTTCTGTAGGGACGAACTTGACATGTTCCTTCCCAGAAGTGAAGTCTTTGACTAACACAAACAACACATCCAACCAACACTTTCCATCTCCCAAATCTTACATAAACAACACACTCACTACCATCTTATCACTCTTTAATCCCCACCATTGATGTTGATGACTTCAAATTAAACCATTTGACTTTTGAGGCTCAGTTGACGTCAAAGTCTTTCCACCTAGCCCACTCCGTTGCTCTATCTTTGCTGCTTCCTTAATCATTCCTAGAAGCTGCCTTTGTCATCTTATTTTCGTAACTTCATCGAAATTTTCACGCCCTTTATATACTCTCCAACACTTGTCATCTCTACATGGCTTTGCCCTAAACACATCAATTTATCTTCTCTTATCTCGTTTCCATATCCACCTCGATCTCTCCTGCTTCGATTGAATAATCATGGCAGCAAAACGGTTCTTGGATGAATCGCGCTCCGACCAAGATGATCAGACTGATAAACGACCCAAGAGTAGTTCTAGTTCTAGACCAACTCTTGCTTCGTATGTGTTCATCAGATCACTTCTTCTTTGATATTTCAATTTCAATTACTCCTTTTGATGTATTTATTGCACTATAAGTATAGATATTTACTTGGTGCAACACTGATTTTCTTTGTTTTTTTTTTCTTGAACTTTTGAAGAGTGATTAGTGAAGCTATGATGATAAATTCAGTGAAGAATTTCTTCTTCAATTTGGAGCCAGTGCTTAGAGAAGTGGTAAGCTTTTACTTTCATTTGGTTTAGGTATACTGTAATGTTCATATACTAAAGATTACACCTAGATAAACCCTAATATAAGAAAAATCCCTAGTCAATATGAATGATAATAGTTTGATTAAATCTAACATTCTTTTGTGGTGTAAATATAATTATTCTAGGTGAAAGAAGAAGTGGAGAACACTCTCAAGCGATATTCACGTTCTCTCACTAGGTCTCCATCGCTGCAAATTCAATCACTCGAACCTTCAACCTTACAACTTGCTTTTGCCAAAAACCTTTCACTCCCTATCTTCACCGGGACAAAAATTGTTGATGCCGACGGCAATCCCCTTCAAGTTCTTCTTTTCGACACCAGCGGTGGCGAGATGGTTCGAGTTTCTCTTCCTCAGACGATCAAACTTGAAGTGGTTGTTCTGGACGGAGACTTTCCATCAGATGATTCCAATGTTTGGAGTAGTGAAGATTTTGATAATAATCTTCTGAAGGAGAGAACCGGTAGAAGGCCTTTACTTGCTGGAGATTGCGTGACTGTAACATTAAGAGATGGAATTTCACCAATTGGTGAAATTGAATTTACTGACAATTCAAGCTGGGTTCGGAGCAGGAAGTTCAGAATTGGTGCAAGAGTTGCTCCTGGGAACTCTCAAGGTTTTAGGATTCGTGAAGCAATGACTGAAGCTTTCGTTGTTAAGGATCATCGCGGAGAATGTAAGTTCTTTTGACACATAAAATTACATACTTGCTCATTATTTTCTCATTTCTTTCTTGATTCTAACTTCTAAAAACTGATTATACGAATTTAAACAAGTTTTTTGTTTTGTTTTTTAGTATCTTTAAGTAGGTATATATATTTTATCTATGTTTCATTTATGTGCATGTTCTTAGTTTTCATGATAAGAATATAGGGAATATGAGTGCAAGTAACCTAAAATAAAACACTTAATGTGGTTCGGTCTCTCAACAATAAATTTATATCCACAATCTTCACTAAATAAAAAATAAAATTTTTGAACTGCCAAATTTATAAAAATTCTCTCACAAATATTATAATTTTTGAAGAAAAAACAAAAGACTCAAGCTCAAATTGCACCTTATTAATTAACTAGACTAAGAGCCACTAAAGCATAAAGTATATTTCTAAGTAGAAGACCTTTTTACAAGCTTTCTCCCAACTGATACAAGATAAGAAATCTCACTAAAAAATCTCCCTTCTATTCAACGTGAGATTTAAAGAGTTATTCCAACAATTACCACCTTGTTCTTATATATATTTGGAACTTCACAGACTAAAACTTTTTGTGTCAGAGCATATTATCAAGTTGTTGAATCACTTGTTCTGATAAAAAAAACAAATGCCTATTCAAGAAAAAATAAAATAAAAAATGTCACTTGATTCTCATACTTATTGTTTGATATTTTTGTCTGAGAGAAAATCTGCAGAAGTTTCAGTCATGGTCGTTTACTTACTCATTTCACATGGATACTGCATTAAATAGATGAGTAGTTATATCTTTAGATTCAGCAAGTTGCTTTGCAAGATTATTTATATTAGATGCTAAAGAAAAGAAAATACTATTTATATCAACACAAATAAAAATACGAATTTCAAACAAACATTATATGTTTTAGTTCACTTTTTTAATCCATAAATATAATTGTTCAATATATATTCTTTAGATGGAAAAGTACAAATATTATTTTCTGAATTTTCATGTAACCATAAAAATCAAATATAAGAAAGAAAGAGATTTCTACTGATCAAAACAATCTCATTAATAGAGTTTCCCGTTACTTGTTGTGTGATAATAGTAATTTAGGTAAAGATGGCAACATATAAGACTTGGCTAAGGCATATATATATATAGGATAAGGAGCAAATTGTCATGTTTAATTAAGCTAATTACATAACAAATTGATCTTTCTACATCAATTATAAAAGAATCCCAATAACTTTCACTAAATTAATGAGCAGCAGAAACCTGAAACAAGTGCAAAATTGTTTAGTTCTATTTATAATACAGACAGCTGAATGTCATTATCCCAGAAATACATATACATCTATCTTGACTTTTATTCGTTTTGAAATAAAAAAAATTGATGTGAATCTATTTTGTTTTCTCTTGAATTCAATAAATATAGGAAGAATTTTATTTAAAGGTCAGGTCCCTAGTGATTTCCTTTGATCTTTTCTTTTGGATAGAATGTCCAAAAAGTTTTGATATCTCTTACTTCCTTTTTTATATATCTTCGCAAAATGCACCACCGAGCGCGTAGATCAATTGACGTACAGTTGTTCTAACTTAATTAAAGATATCGAGTTCGAGTCTTGGGTACGTAGATTCATTAAAATTCGGATGGAAGAGCTTTGTCACCCTTGTAATTCTGACCCGCTTGAACGAGGATTAGGTTTGTAACTATTTTTAGAAAATTTTTTTTTCTTTGTTAACTAATTTCAATTTTTTTAATTTAAATATATTTTATTGTTTTAAATAAATAAATAAACTAGACCAATTAAAAATAAATTAGACATTAACAGTATACCTCATTCAACTTTATTTTGTATTGTCTAGTTACTTGTCATTTTAAGATTGTGCTTTTTTACTTAGTGAACTTGTTCTACGAATCTTGTAGCTCATACATACGCTAGCTCGAGCTTCGGCTTCTTTTCAGGCAAATTGTTCAAAATATATTTTTGTACTTGATTAATCGAGCTAGATTTATGTGTAAGAGTTTCTCATTAGTGTTTTTGTTTGTTTCGTTGCAGTGTACAAGAAGCATCATCCACCATTGTTGGGAGATGAGGTTTGGCGACTTGAAAAGGTCGGAAAAGATGGAGCTTTCCACAAAAAGCTTTCTGCTGCCAACGTTAACACCGTCCAAGATTTCCTGAAGCTATCTGTTGTTGACCCACAAAGGCTTCGAAAGGTATATTTAACTTCCCAAGCATGCAACATTAACACCGTCCACTGTTACATAGTGGCAAAAACAATTTCATTTTTTCAGAATTGATTGGACTTGATTGTAAACACTTTCAAAGGTATTTTTGTTAAATGATTTTGTTATAAACAGATTTTAGGGCAAGGAATGTCGGAGAAAATGTGGGAAGTGACGATAAAACATGCAAGAGAATGTGAATTAGGGAACAAGCAATACATTTTTCGAGGATCGAGCTGCACTATCACCTTCAACCCAATATGTCAAGTTATTGGTGCCTCAATCGATGGACATTCTTACTCAATTAAAGATCTTTCCAGCCTCAATAGGGTATGATTCCTGTCACTAAAAACAGATTTCTTCCCCCTAACTTCTCTGTCTCCTCATAACTGAGTTTTGTGGCCTCGGTTGGTGCAGAGCTACATTGAGAATCTGGTAAGGCAGGCATATGCAGCATGGAACTCTTTGGAAGAAACTGTTGGAGTTGCAAGTGACAGTAATGCTTTGCTCACACAAGGTAATGTTCGTTTAGTGATCTGAGGGATTAGTTTGAGTAGTGGAATTAAGAAAATCAATTTGTTCTAAAAAAGTATTAATTGGTCTGGCATGACAGGTGAGGTTGTTGACTTATGCTTCATTAATCATCAACAGTCTGCAAAACAATTCCATCAAATTGGGATCTCAAATGATCGATACATGGAAATGCCTAACCAATCCAACAGTCCAATAAATTTTGGAGGCAACAGTTGGCAAATGATAGCTTCACCATACAATGGTGCAGAGATTCGTGAACAAGGAGATATCCATTACAGCATCTCGGAGCAGTCTTCATCAGATGGTGAATTAACCACTCCAAAGTCTTACATCACACGCCGCTGAAATAAATGAAGTTGAAGTTTAGCTACTTTTGATTTGATCCAACCAACAAAGATCGGGTTGGACCATTGACCTGCTATGCATGTCCAGGATTGAACATACGAAATATGATAAACTGCTAGGATCTATTGCTTTGTGGGATTGTGTTTGTGCTTTTAAGATGAAGAAAGACCATTCTGAATTATATGCGGTTGATATTTACTATAATTTCGTAAACTACAAGTACAAACTGTCTTGGACATGACCAACCTCTTATTCAGGTGAATCAGTATAGCCGGTTGTTGTGCTTTGGGTCCTTTTTAATATGGAGAAATCCAAATGTTTTGAGAGACTCATTAGATTATTTGTAAACAACATTTGGGCTTAAAAAATAATTCTCAAAGAGGGGTGATTTGAATATAAACAACATGTGACGCTCGCGGAGATAAGCCACACATTAGACCCCAAGCCTTATCCAAACTTCAAACTTGTGGATAACCATGAATCATGTCTAACTATGGAGCAGACTTCAACGCATCAACTTTAATGCCTGAAAAAACATTATAATCCTTCCGTCTTATAATAAATATCGTTTAAAATTTTTTTTTTATAAATTAAGAATATATTTAATATGTCTTAAGTTATTATTTAATTGACTATTATACCATTTGACTTTAGTACATAAAAAAACTAGAGTAATAAATTAAATTTGTTTGAAAAATGTAAAACTAATGAACATAATATTAGAAAAAATATTAAATTCTAAATTAAAAGTGTAAAATGATATATAATATATGACAATTATGCTTTTCTAAAATGATGTATATTATAGGATGAAGGGAGTAGCTTTCACTTTTCAGCTTTAAGGTTGGACGTAAGCACTTGTGTGCAAACCACCATTGCGGATAAACCTGCTAAAAATTGACACGACTTATCAATTCTATCCAGTCAGACACAGTTATTAAAAATTTAAATATACATTAATTCAAGAATTTTTTTTATAGTCATTAATTCAAGAATTTGATATAACAAATAATTTATTTTTAAATGACGATTTAAGTTAATAATATATTATTTTCTAATTTTTTATGAATTTTATAAAATCAAGTTTTTTTAATGTTTTTATAAAAATATATTAATTTTATTTAATTATAATTTTATTGTTTTGCCAAAGGATATTATGAGTATATAATAAAAATTATCATACAGTTACCAAAAATTATATTTTCATCACATAAAAATCATATTTTTATAGTAATGTAATGTGTAGCTTACTTTTTCAGTAATTTATTTTTCAGAAACTTTCTTAATTGTAACTAAACAAGGCCTAAATTTGTAAATTTGTAATAGTACTAGTTAAATGAGTCAACTAGTTTATTAAACGTATCGACTTTGAGTTTTAAAATGAGGCGAGTTTGGATTTGAGTTAATCGTGTTAATGGGTCATGTCAACCCGATATGAATCCGATACATCAACCCGAATTGCCAGCTTTAACTACAGATAAGAAATCAACGATGCAATAGTAGTCCATCTCCTTATATTTCAGTAACTTCTTTTTCATATATAATGTTATTTCTTAATTATGTCAAATTTTTATAATGATATTATTATTATTTATAACATTTCTATCAAATTTTCATACATTTTTCTCATATTTTTTCTTTTAATTGTTATACAATATTAATTTTATTATTAGTACATATTTTAATTAATAATAACATCACTTATTATCTAATAATTATGCATTTTTTATTTCCAACAATAATCAATATATAATTATTTATTTTTATTCACTTTCTAAAACATAAATTATCACACAATTATTATTTAATCATTGAAAGCAAGGAATTAAAAAAACATCATCATCATAATCATTTTTCAATCAAAATGTCGTCATTATCTATCCAAACAATATAAAATGTGTGTGTTTGAGAGAGAAGCAAACTTCTGATGTTTGGACATTAAATCACCCCACTTTAGGAGTACTTTCTCTTCCATCCCTTAATGAGAATTTTTTTGTTAGTATTTTTTGGCAAAAAAATTATTACTTTTATTTTTTTTGGTAAAAAGCCCACAACATTTTCAGCAACCACTCAAGAGAGAGAAATAGACATGTATTGTTGCCATAGTTTCTTCCAGCAACGTAGTGTCCATGTTTGATGGTTTATTTGTTGTCTGATTAGTTTGAGTTTTAAAGAATTTATTCATATCTGTGTGTTCTTCAATCTAAACCGTAATGATTGGATCCTAATGGCTGGTTTGAGAGAAATAGGGTTCAGAACTGAAGCTACTAGTATTGGTTCCCTGTAGCGACATGCATGTTTGATCATTCTCTAAGATCGATTGAGTTTCCGTGGTTGATTTGGCTGAATTTTTGTTAGTTGTCTGAGGACATTTGGGGCTTAATTGTGATAAGCCTGATAGGTGGAGATGAATTTTGGAGATTAGCAAGGGCATCATTTGTAGGAATATATGTGGTAGCTTATTTCATTTACACTCTTGTTATTGTAGGATTTATGACTACTTATATTGGTGCTTGTTGTCACGGTTGTGAATTTTGTTAATTTGTATTGGATTTTTTCTTTGGACTGGAGGAAAGGTTCCATGTTTTTTTAGTAATTATTCATATTGAAGAAATTTTTCACGTAAAAATTTTGGTGTTTTATAGTGTGATTTTTATTTGTGTGTGTTGGACTTGCTACACTTGCTCAATTAAGTGGGAAAAATAAAATTTTCAATTGTAATTGTTAGTGTTAGTCATAGCTCCAATATATTGTATACACTATTTATATTAATAAAATGAGACATTTATTTTATCTCTCTTATGTTTCTGGAAATAACAAGTGAATTAATATCAGCATGTTCTTTTTGATTTAGTAGACTTGGTCCTAGAGAACACAGGAACCATTGAGTGCCAATCAGAGATCATGGATACATGCCTAAAGTATGATATTTGGAACAAGTTTACACATGAGAACAATACATGTTACTATATTACAAGTGATCCTCATTACAAGTCTCATATCAAAATTCTTAGACCTAAAATCTCTATAAAACTCTATAAAATATTGTGTGTTCTGACATACACATAACTTGCTCATAACATGGTGACAAGTATGTGTATGATTGGGTATGCACTAATCCATGTTAAAGAGCATGAAAGAGAAGTGAAGAGATTAACCTTCTTAAAATAGAGAGAATATCAAAGGCCTTTTGATTAGTGAATTGAGAAGTATGTGACCGCACTCAGATGAAATAATGAGTTTTATTATTTACCAGAAAGTTCCGATATCATTGGAATATTAAGAAAGGAGCTACAATGCATAAGGATGATTCCGTCCACGCTTTTTGTTAATTCTAATATTCTAGAGTAAAAGACTGTAAAATTGCATTAGGATAGTGAACGTCAATCACATTTTCATTCGAATTGGTTTGTCATAATAACCAAGCACGAAAGGAAATTGCTGTGAAACTACAGGGATCTCCGCCCCCTTAGGATCAAAGCAAAGGGCAGCGGGGCGGAGGTGGACCAGGTGCAATGGAGATGGAGGAAAAAGGAGGAGAAAGGCAGGAGGTGGAGGAGTTAGGTGGAGTCATGGAGGAGGAGTGTGGAGGAAGAATTGAGATAGTAGGTGTTTTAGAGATATTTGGTATCAAGTAGGGATGACAATTGAACCCAGAATCCGTGGAGAACCCGTTTCCCTTCCCGTTTTGACCGGGAAATCCCCGGTTTGACCGGGTATGGGGACGAGGACATGGATTCTCCGATTGGAAAACTAGGGGACGAGGGCGGGGATGGTATCCTCTCCATCCTCGCGGGGAATCCCCGTCCCAGTCGGGTAATACCCGTTAATATATATTAATTATATATTTATATTACATATATGTTATTATTATTATTTTATATATATGTATATATAGTTATTTTTTTACAAAAATATTGTATTATAATTATTAAAATTTAAATTATACATATATTTTATTTATATATATTTTTTTAAAAAATTAAAATTTAGTATTAAAGTGGGTATCGGGGATCCCTGCGGGGATCCTGATACTCAACGGAGACGGGGATGGTATCCAAAATACCATCCCGACGGGGACGGGGACGGGTATGGGTTTGAGTTCAGGTTTTTGGGGATGGGGACAGGAAATAGGGTCCCTAGAGATCCCCATCCCCGTTGCCATCTCTAGTATCAAGGACGTCCATGGTTGGAATATAGTGTTGCAAATGATGCTGCCTATTGCTTTTATTGTTTTCTTTTTAGGAGAAACAACATTGGATATGGTGGAGATGATGTATTTGTGAAAACAAGTTTTGTTAATTGGAAAAAGGCAATTAACAAATTTAATGAACATGTTGGTGGTGTGAATAGTACTCATAATCAGGCGGGAGAACTGTTTGAAAACTTTGAGAATCAAAGACAAAGTGTTGAACGTGCTTTCACAACAGGGAAGGACTTGATGGATAACTTATATAGATAGCGATTAACTGCTTCCTTAAAAGTAGTTCGCTTTCTTTTGCGACAGGGTTTACTTTTTAAGGGGGATGATGAGTCAGAAACGTCATTGAATAAATGAAATTTTTTAGAGTTACTTGATCGGTTAAGTTCAACCAATGAAGAAGTTGCTGCAATAGGAAGAGAAAATGCTCCAGGTAACTCTCAAATGACTTCTCCACCTGTTCAAAAGCAATTGACCCATTGTTGTGTAGTTGAAACTGTTGGAACATTGGTGTTAATATGATTGTTAAAGTTTTGAAATGATAAAAAACTTAATGAATTTAATTGTATTTGAGAGTTTGAAATTGAATTTACTTGAGTAAGTTGAAAAACAGTTGAGTAAGCAGAGGAACTAGTCGACTGGTGTTTGGGTAAGTCGACTGGTGTGTTGGAATTTCAAAGCGGGAAAAACACAACAGCTAGTTCGAAGTATTCAGATTGAGACAGTCGACTGGAACATGTACCAGTCGACTAGTAAAGGTAATGGACAGCTCATGTGAGCTACAAATCATAAAAGTATGGTAAGAATTGATTTGTTTTGACCCTAAATCAAGGAACATGTTTTGTGGAAAGTATAAAGGTAATGGACACCAGAAATTATGGATGTACATAGTGCTTTTGACCTAAAAATTGAGATATAACTTTTGAAATTCAAAAAGGCAGGTTGTACAGGTATGCTAGTCGACTGGTAGAAGAAACCAGTCGACTGGAAATAAAGTCAGTCAACTAGTTTAGCACGTGGAGTCGATTTAAGACCACGTTCTCCAGTTTGAAGCCGCGTTCCTACCTGGAACTCATTTGGAAAATCAGATGCGTTGCCAACCAGTCGACTGGTACTTTGGTAAGTCGACTAGTGTGCGTTTTTACTCAAATGCAGGAAAAACCAGTCGACTGGTGAAACTGACAGTGCACAAAAAGTGATATTTTAAGACAAGGAAAAGTTGTCATAATGTGTGAACAACGGGCAAAAACACTAGAGGTGTTATATATTGAGTTTATTA
>CANYCX013029825.1:0-10040 GCA_948193385.1 Breynia disticha f. nivosa | reverse complement strand
ATTTAATACATATGTGATTAGTATATTAAATCATATGTCTATCAAATAAATTGTCAAATGCCACAATTTTAACTACTAACAGTAGTTTTATTATAAAAGAAGTGAGATACAAATTTTAATTTTAATATATGGTATAGTTTTTTGAAAGTTGTCTTAATAAAATTTAAGAGATATAGTTAAATATTTATTGATAAATAGGTATTAAATATTATAATTTAAGATAAAATAATCCATAAATGTTACCTAAATTATGTGAATTGGTATATTAATGAGTTTTACCATATTTAAAGCATTTTATAGTATAAACTCGAACCAGTTTACTAGTTGAATCGTTAAATTCCGAACGGATTGGCCGCACCTGTCTGAGTTTTAAAGCTCTATATACAACATATGAGAGAGAGAGAGATGGTAACACCACACACAAATTACCTTGTCATTGAACAAAAAAGATAACATCACTCATTATTTAATGCCTTGTTTGGTATAATTAAAAATCTTTCAAAAAAATAAGTTATTGAAGAAATAAATTATTAGAGAAATATAATTCTATTTTATATGAAAATATATTTATGTAAAAAATATATAATATTTTTTTTATATACCCATAATACATTTAACAAAACAATAACATTATAATTAATTAAAATATATATGTAATTTTAAAAATATAAAAAAAACTAACATTCTAAAAATATATACATTAAGTTTTTGATTTAACGAAAATATATTTTTTAAGAAAAAAATTCATTTGCTATAAAAACTTGTAAATTAATATATATTACTAATATTTTTAAAATTAAGAATTATTATTAAAATTAAAAAATGAAATTTATTATAGCATTATAATTAAAATATAATATTTTTATTAACTGAAGATTATTATATCTTTTATTTAAAATATATATAGAATGAAAGTTTAATGATCTTTTGAAACTAAGAAAATTTATTTTCTAAATTCTAAGACAGCATAGCATAGCATAGGAAAGGCCTTTTGTTATAATCTCTAAGGAAAATAAATTCGTGTCCTTTATTTACTTCCCTATTTATTTTTATACTTCCGCTTCACACAAAATCCAATTTTTCACAAACTAACAAAAGTTGTTTCACTTTCAAAAACAGAACTCTCAACTTTTTTAGTATAAGGCCAAAAAAATTTGCAATCTTTCTAAAGAATTCACTCTTTAATTTTAAAATTATCCTTCTTTTCTTTAAATAAATTCTATTTTATCAATTAAAATTTATATGATAAAATTTTCATATTTTTTCTCTAACAATTTTCTACCTACACAATTTATAAAAAAGACACAAAAAAATCCAATAAGGTATTTTTTGTGAATTTAATTATAAATATTGCATATTAATGAAAAAAAAAAGCCAATTACATCTTAAATGTTATTTTAATAATTGTTAAAAGTTGTATTTTTTTACGTTAACTAATCTAATGCCTTGTTTACATCTCAAATACATGATTCAAAATTTTTCAACAAAAATCTACTTGTTTTCTAAAAGTAAGATTTTCTTTGTTTATACAATTATTTATTAAGAATATTTTTTTTTAAAGTGAAACAAGCGTGGCTTTATTGCACTTCCTGAGTGGTGTATTTCTCAAGAAATATATTTTGTGACTTCCTAAAAAGTTGATAAAATGAATAAAGTGAACCCTTCCATTTCTTTATTAAAATTCACACTCCAAATTAAAAATTGTGATAATTATTTTCCCAATTAAGTTGCCAAAACTACAAAAGTAGAACACTTACTTCACTGAACAGACAAATCCAAACATCTCCATAGATATACACACAGAATTTCAAGAAAGATCAAATATAAGAACCACCCCACCCACTATTGCTTTCATTTCTGTCCTCAATGGAATATTTCACTATCCCCAATCTCAACAACAATGAAATAATAATAATGATAAAATAGATCTTTGCATCCATGAAACACGTAGGGCACTCGAGTTTCAGTTACTTTTGATTCATTTATATCAAAATCAGCAGTAAAAGAGGCAATGAAGATTCAGCTGCCCAGTTTTTCTTCTTTGCATATAAACAAAAGGAAACAAATAAAAATAGAGTACTTCATATATTTGGTGGCCGTAACACCATAACATTTTATCATCTCTGCATAATTCCTTGCTAAGACCAGACCAGACAGCATAACAGCAGGCTGAGAAACGAGAAAAAAAAATGGAAAAAGAAAAGAAAAGAAAAGAAAATGGCATTTAAGAAAATCTATTCATGCAAAGTTAGCACAAAAGCTGAAGTCTGGAACAACCTAGTTGATCTAAAGCTTCAGTAACAAATTTTAACACGTTGAATACACAATTCATCCAAGTAATTTGATGAAAATTTACCTGCGAAAAAACCATAATTCGCTTTTCATCATTCAACTAAAGTGAGCTGTCCAATCTGCTCGTACTCAAAATCTGTCACTCTGATGCTATTTATTCCAGCAACACCTGTTTTCACCTGACCTCAAACGTAGCTCCACTAACCAAGACCATACCTTTGGGAAAGATGGAGGGAGGAAAATGAAAAGGGAAAAAAAAAAAAGAAAGAAAGATGGGGAAAATAGTGAGGATTCACGTGTAAAGTATACGAGCACAAATTATAATATTCAAAGACGCAATGCGTCCAACCCACATAAGGAACTCCATTACAGACGAGCTTCCTACCATCCTGACCGCATACCTTCATTATGTTAATAAAAATCAACCCTCGAACAATGACCTCAGAAAGCTCCAATGAAACCATGTATATAACCTGCGTATGTTCACGACATGACAGGTCCGCCCACAATTAAAGAGAAATAAAAGTGGAACCGAAATTTACATAGGTACCACCAAGGGTTTCAAATAAGGTAGCTGAAACCATGTCATGCAAAGGATCGAATCAACTTTGAGTTCAACATTAAAACACTCCAAGCATGTACATGATATCAAACAAAAGATATTCAGACAGTAAATTAAAAAGACCAATACCACATCAATTCATGAGCTGTTTCGTTGACTGCTATCTTAGACATAACAGAGCCCACATGTTTGGCGCGTTCTAGTGCAAGCATAAATAATAGAATGTCCATTTATAAATTCAAGAGAAAATTCTGGCTATCAATCAAAACATAAGAACACAGCGACAATAGTAATAGTCCAACATACATCTATCAGTAACAGAAGCTCGCAACAATGATTCAATGATTGATGCAGACGAAATGAGAACCTCTTCTAATAACCATATCAATTGGGTTTATGCCTTAGAGAGACTAGTTCCAATCTTTTACAAATGTACCTGCAAAAGATGAGCAAACAAGAAGGGCACACAATATGAGGAGCCATTACCTGGCGTAAAAAAACAATAACCAAAGAAAAACTAAAAGGTCTTCCAAGAGAAACAAGCTTCATGAAGGCAAAGCCTGATTCTTCAGAAATTCAATTCCATGAGGTTTATGCAAACTGGTTAAACTAGGTCAAACTCCACAAGGATTCTGATAAACTTAAACAAAGATTTCAGATATGAGATTCCTGCTCTGATTCTTTATTCTCATAATCCAACACCCAGCAGGTGGTTACTCAACCTTTGGCCACCTCAGTGATTTTCAAGCATAATCTGTTTCTTCCAATCCTAAAAAAACAAAAATATTGTTAAATAAAATAGCCAATGGCTAAAAAGCAGGAAAAACGATCAAATTATTTTTTTCACAATCTAGGTAACATTCAAAGTCACATAGAAAACTAGTTGCTGGTTTACAATGACAAACCTGCATTGCAGTTTTCTGGAATTACATCTCCATTTTTTGCAGATCTGTTCCCATGATACTTTGGAATATCTTCTCCTAGCATATCCTCTTCATTTTGATCTTGCTTGCGCTCTACAGATCTTGACTTAGATCTTCTGTTTTTTGATTCACTTTCATCCGGACTTCTTGGTGACCTGAGATGCTTATCTTCAGCGGAAAGTGACCTTCTTCTGCTTCGGTGCTTTGATTTTTCATCTTTACTCCTGTCTGTCCTACGATGGGAACGGTCCTTGCGCTCTGAAGATCTTGACCTGGAGTGTGTTCTGTGTTTTGACTTACTTGCATTCCCTCCCCGTGGAGATGATCTTCTCCTGTGATGCTTACCTTCTGGTGACAATGACCTAGACCGCTTTCTATCCCAATTCTTCGACTTTTTATCTCTGCTTTCCTTGCCTTTCTCCTTGGACTGATGACTGCTGTCAACAGACTTTGACCTTGACCTCTTCCTGTGACGATATTTTGCTCTTCCACTAGTCTCATCCTCTTTCCTACCAGCAGAATTTGACCTGGACCGCCGCCCATTTTTTAACTCTAATTCATCAGGACTTGCTGGGAGTTGTCTATCCTTGTCTTCTGGAGACATCGACCTGGTTCTGCGGTTGACTTCCTTTGACTTTTCATCAAGGATTTCCACAGCTCCATCCTTGAAATTTTCAACAGACTTGGATCTACATCGTTTTCTGTATGTTTCCTTGCCATTGCCATCATTTCTTGCTCTATAAGGAGAACTATCTTGGCGACGTTTTGGTGAGGCTGATTCTGATCTTCGGTATTTTCTCGCTCCAGGACTAGCACTCCTACTCTTATTTCTCCTTGAACCTGATGAATAGCGATCATATGATCTATTCAAATCCCGCCTTCTATGTCTTTCAACATCATGCCTGCTATCTCTATATGGTCGTCTTTCACTTTCATACCTTGAACTATAACGACTTCTGAAAGGTGACCTTGATCGGCGGTCTCTATGACGACGGGGTGGAGGAGAATAAGTAGGAGACCTCTGCTTTTGTCGATATCTTACAGGTGACCGTGACTTGGATCTTGACCTTGCTTTTGATTGAGATGGAGACCTTTAAATGCATTAAAACCATTAATATAGAAAGAAAGAAAAATAGAAACAAGATGCTCTGGTTAGTGGTTAATTTATCATACATGAATATTAAATACAACATGCTAAACATATTGTCAGCATTCTTATGATTGCATGTTTAAACAAAAGAACAAGTGACAGTTCATGATTCATACAAAAATAAATATTCATACCAATATAAATGAGAAGCCCCTCAACTCATTTATTTAAATGTCATAAAATTTACTTTACAGAAAAAGCGTGATAAAGCCAAATGAAAAACAGACTTGCATTAATAAGAGCATAATAAGTTCTTCCCCAGGAACATGTCTATCAGCTATGTCGAGATAAACAAATAAACCAAGATTAATTCGTTAGCTCAATTTGAAGATGCCATGTGTTTTAGGGCCTATTTGATAATACTGAACATCAAGTGCTGAAAAAATAAGTGCTGAATTTTAAGTACTGAAAATTAAAAATACTGAATTTGTTTGTAAAAACTGTTTGATAATATCTAGAAAATAAGTACTGAATATTTTAAATTTTTAATAAAAATAATTGATAAAAATAAAAATAGAGATAAAAATAAAAAAGTCCATTATGTATGAGATAATCTTTAAGATTAAGTTGAAAAACATAACACACAAAACTATAATTAGTTATTGAAAATTTTAAGTTAAAACTTTTAACTTAAAAAAATAAGTGGTTTTTAACTTAATCTATTAAATTAAGTAGTTACCCTTTATTTGTTATCAAAAGCACTTAAAATCATTAAGCACTTAATCGCTTAATTATAGTTATCAAACACCTCCTTAGTCATCAAAAAATTAAGTTATTAACTAAACCATAAAGCTAATAACAAAGCTATCATATTGATTAAAGACTAATATATTGGTAAACAAAAAAATGTTACCCAGCAGCTAATCTCCGTATAAAATCAGTAAACATGCTTCATATCAAACTTACATTTTTCATATAAACACAAAACCAATCACCCACCAATACATCATGCTGGAACCCAATGAATACAAGCTAACAAGATCATAAAAGCACCCTAGTATGGTTCAAAAAAAATAAAGGATTAAAAGCCCCTTATATAACAAGTCTCTAGTCATCTGTTTATAGTAATATGTTTACTGCCACAAAAGAACACTTTATTCACAAATACCATATTGAAGTCACGGCATAAAACTTTGTCTTTTCATTACTGTCATATGTATGTCCACTTCACTAAAGAACATGTGCCATCGTGCATCAAAAAAATAATGCAATCCTGATTGGACAATAAATAAAAAAAATATCAATTATCATTTCAAATATGAAGCCTGATAAAGTACCTTGACTTTTCTTTAATCTCCTGATCCTCTTCACCAACAAATCCATCAGCCTTTAACTTCCGACTAATTTCTGCAGCTCTGGCTGCCGCCAACTCTGTGGCAGACTTCATACTTGCAGCTCGGTTAGCTGCTTGCTGGGCTGTCATGGTTTGTTGCATAAGCAGAGCTTGTTGAAATTGCATTTGCTGCATGGCAACAGCTTGTTGCATCATCAATGGTAAAGAAGATGAACCCATTGAAGAATTCAGAGCTGGTTTCTGAGGAAGAGATTTTGCCATCTCAACATTCAATGGACGACCCCCTACATCCATATTATTCAATGCCAAAGCAGCAGTTGCCTCCTCAGGTTTTGAATATTCTATGTATGCAAAATGCTTTGAATCAGTGATGGTACAATCAACAACTGTGCCACAAAAGCTAAATAGTTGCTTCAACTGTTCTACTGTCAAATGGGGACTAAGATTGCTAACTTGCAGGGTCTTTTTCAACGCCTCCTCCTTACCAGCTTTGTCAGGCGAAGCTATAAAGATTGAGAAAACTCAACAATAAGCAGCTTGGATAACAGAAAACAAAACAAACTCTGGAAACAGAAAAAATATACATATAAGGATACCAGATGAGTCTTTGTTGGACTGAGATTGCGCCTGCATTTGAGCAGCGTGAGCTTGAAGTGCTTGGGCAGCAACAATAGCCTGAGCAGCAGCCATAGCTGCAGCTGAAGGAGCCATGGGTACCTGACTAAGAGTCCCCATTGAAGTGGTTGTAGCTAAAGCAGTCATCAACAAATTGTGTGGTGGGTGATTCAACTTACAATCAGTTTTTGCACAACGACCATTAAGATACTCTCGACACACCTCGCCAAGAGAAGCACCAATGCCAGGCAAAATTGCGCCACCAGAAGGCCCAGCGACAATTCCTGGAATCATTCCTAATAACCCTGGAAATGAACCAGAAACTGACGCTGAATAATTTGGCATGTTGGGCATAGTCTGGTTAACCATGTTCGGATAGGCAGAAGTAGGTCCCACTCCCAAAAGTCCAGTAGTTGAAGTACCTGCATTACACCCAAGAAGAAACTTAAGCATTCTAAGCACAGAGAAGCCCATTTTGGCACAGGCTACAACATAACTCAATCAAAATGAAACAGATGGTTAATGTTGTTTCGAGTACTCCAGCAAATCAAATTTTTCACACTAGACAGAACCATAAACAACTATCATAATATCCAACCAATAATACCCAAACAAAGATTATTGTACTGGTAAAACAAAGTACTGGCATAATACCAGCTAGAAACTTGAGCAATCTAAACATAATCAAAACCCCAATGGCCAAAAACAACTACAAACTTTTCTATGTTCTAAGACAATCGAAACTTTACAATGAAAAAGAAACACATAAACAATCATTATAGTCTAAAACTAACTAAACACAAAAAGAGATCACTCCACTTGCAAAACAAAATAACAAATCAACAATGCAAATTCAATTCCACCCCACAAAAGCAAAACTTCCACGCAAAACAATCTCGGAATAGCTACCTGCACTAAAAAACACGGGGAAAGGACTCCCCATAATAGCCTTCCCATTACACTCAATATTGAGCATATAATTCCCTCGTTTGGGCACCACATAAGTAACACTATAACTCCCATCTCCAACATCCTTCACGATACCTTCCTGCTCCCCACCACCCACTCCCACTCCAGGCATCACCTTCACCTTCACCACCGCCCCGCCACGCCCAACTTTCCTCCCGTCACCATCCTTAGTCACCACAGTAAACGTCGACGGCGCGCACGCGGTCCCCCCAGCGATACCAGGCCCCGCAGCAGTGCATTTCGCCGGGTCCACGGGACCAATTGGCTTATTCAGTAACTTCTCCTCAATGTCTTCCTCCTCCGAATCGGAATTCGGCAGGTTTTCGGGTTTGTTAGAGAGGGATTTGAATGTTGCTTCGAATGCAGCTTTTGCAGCCGCGGCTTTCTCTGCTTCGCTTTTGATTTTGGCTTCCTCGGCTTGTTTCATCCATACCGGTTTAGCCACTGCGGTGGAAGTAGTGGTGGTAGTGGTGCGATCGGTCATTTTACAAATTGAGCGATAAAACAAATAGTGTGTTTTAATTTAATCAGTAAGAAGAAACCCTAAATACAGTTTAATTTGGGGTTAGATATGTGAAATTTGGATAAACTTCATGGCTAGGGAAACCCTTGAGGAAGGTTTAGTTTGGTTAGCAAGAAAAGAAACCCCCAAAGGAAACGGAGAGGTGAAAACAACGGCGTCGTTTTAGATGAAGGCGATTGGACGGCGAAGTCGTGTTTGAGTTTATTAACCTTATCTGCCGGTGGTGTAGATATGGGCTCATTTATTTGGGCCTTCTTGTTTTTATTGGCCTTTTTCGTAAGATTACTCTTGAGATAATATGTTTTTATAGATTATTTTTAAGAGATAATCACATACTTCACCCCACTAAGTGAATTTTATGCAATAAAAATATCATGATGTTGTATATTCATTTTTACCCCTCCACTTTATAAAATAACTAACTCATGCAACTACTTTTATGAGGTAATTGTGAATAGAAGTAAATAAATAAAGGGTATTTTAGAATTGTTTTATATCTTTTGTGTATACCTGAATTTTTTATTGTAAAGGGTGTATATCCGTAAAAACCTCTATTTTTAATCTATCACTTTTTTTAAAAAAAATAAACTTCTCATTTTTTTAAATTACACTCACTAATACCATTAACTAACTCAATTAACTTACAAGCTTATTAAAAATGAATTTTATTGATTAAGCACTACATTTATGGAAAAACAACATTATTCTTAAGTTTTATACATTGGTACACTTTGATTATATACATTTTTCAAAAAATTACATCTATATATATTTCAATTACTACTATTAAAACTAGATTGACACATGGCTGAACAGGATAAAAATTAAGAAAAAAGCAATGATGAGCTAAGAAAGCATTTAATGTTGAGGGGAAAAAAGGAAGATTGAGCTTAGAATCAGCAATCAAACATTAAATGCCTGAAGGTATGTCACAAACCAAAGGTTATAAATGATTCAAAAAAGAATAAAGTTGGTAGAACTAAAAAAGACAAGAGAAAAAGAGATTGAACAAGTGTCAGAAAGAGTTAATGAAATGTCAGGGTACTTAATGAAGGAAAAGGCTTCCTCCTTTTCAAAATGGAAAGGTTCGAGTTCGATTACCACGAGGTGAAGAATTGAAAGAAGACATCAACTACTAGGGAGAAATCGATGAGGGAATGATCGAATGAAGACTAACCAAGGAGAGTCATGAGAAAGAGGCCAACCAGGGAATGGTTGAACGAATGAGGGTTGATCATGAAGGGTCAAGGGAAAAAAGTCGATCGTAAAATGATCGGGCATGCATGGTTCACTGAAAAGGGTCGCAAGAAATAAAAATTGTTCAAGTACATGGTGGCCAACCAAAGAAAGTTGAGTAGAAATCTGACCAAAGAAGGTTGAGTAGAAATCTGAGCAGTTCGATTAATGGCGTAAATTGAACGGATGTTATAAAGCTGTTTATTGATGGGTCGAGCAAACATTACAAAGATCAAACTCGAGCTCAGAAGGTACAATATCAATTGAAATAGAACGTGGGTCAGTGGTTAATAAGATAACGACCACACGTGGAGGCTTGGCAACTCTCAATTTTAGTTGAGAAGTTCTTAAAAGACGTAGGCATATAATTTGAAAAGAGGAAAAATCGAAAGAATGTGGAGAAGTAATTAATGGATGGGAGTTTATTACATCGTGGAGTAACTGTAGAATTCAAATCAGTCCAAGTTGCCGCCAAA
>CANYCX013029781.1:0-12329 GCA_948193385.1 Breynia disticha f. nivosa | reverse complement strand
ACAAATAAATAATATATTGAAAATACGTGAAAGTTATTTTACCATTTAATTGTAATTAATTACTAAACTTGACAGAAAAGAGTATAATTCTGGCAAGTTTGGTTGTTAGGTGTGAAATTGATACTTAGAGATTGAACTGCTGGTTGATAAAGAAGAACTATTTTTACTATTAAAATTATTTTTTACATGGAATTATTTCAGAATTTATTTCGTGAAATTTAGGGGGATATGATCAGAACAAAACCGAGTTAAAACCTGAAAATAAACATCATTAATGCATTGCATGCATTCATATGAAATTGTTGTATAATTGTATGGTTTGAATGTTAAACATTGTAATATGTGAATAAGAACTAGAGGAGACACAAAAGATAGAAAGACTGAGTAAAGGAGAGAGTATTTTTGCTAGTTAAGGTAAGTATAATCCCGAGCATGAGTTTGTGGATAAACTTACTTCCTAAATATATATGTTTATTATGAATGCTATGTTATATGTTGGATATTGAGAATGATTATAAATGTTAAAGATTTGTTAGAGTATGAGATGTTCATGTGGCGTGCAGGAGTTGCACCATTACCACAGTTGCCAATAGTCGAAGTGTTGTTGTGTTTGATTGATTAATTGTGATTGTTTTTGAGTGATCATTGATGTTTGGTATGTTGAAAATTAGCAAAGATCATGCCAAAATTGTTATACAATATTAATATGATGATTGATAAATATTTTGAGAATTCATTTCATATGAAATTTAATAGAGAAATATGGCAACTTGCAAGGATCTAGAGTTAAGATCTTCAGATCTAGAGTATAAGATCTTTGGATCTAGAGTATAAGATCTTCGGATCTAGAGTGACATTAAAGATCAAATGATCTTAGAGTTAATCTACGAGATAGAATTAAAATTGAAATTGAAATTTCAAAAAGATCCTGTAGCAAGGTAAGCCACTAAGATTTAAGAGAAAATAGAGCATATGTACAAATGTATGTAGAGTATAAGAGAATATTGATTGCATGTGATGTGTTGAACTTATGTTATGACAGATATACTCAATGGGTTTGCGACTCATACAATCGTTCTTATTTTTTAGGATAAGAATCTCAGCATTTTGGACGTGGAATACCTATAGATTTCCACGTGTCTACAGGTCGGCCAGCTGTTACCCGAGAAGCCCTCTCTCTCAAACCCACTTGCATTTTACATATGTGTGGCACATGTAGAGAGTATTGTGTTAATTGTAGTTATATGTAAATTAATGTGTATTTGATGTTTTAGTATGACTTATAATATATTTCCCTTATTGTATAAATTGAATAATTTTGAAAGTAGTAGGCGTAAAAGAAACATGGAAATTATAAATTAACTAATAGGTATTAATAGAATACTCAAATGCGAAATATGAAAAAAAAATCTTTAAAATGTGGATTTAATAATACGTAAATAAGAATTGAAACAGTGTTACTTAATAATAATTAGAGATATAAAGATGAGAAAAGTAGGATGTTTTACAACCACACAAGTTTATAGTCTTAATTCAACACACGACAACATTTAAATCATATAGATCGATCAATATAGTACACAATAGCATTAAGATCACATAGATCAAATCAACATCCACACAGGATAGCACACAACATTTACAAACCACACAGGTTCAATTATCCACACATGATTGATCACAAATATCATATTTACAGGAAATAATAATCCACAGGATTAATCATATCGGTCATACATATAAAGATGTCAATGTATGAAATGAAATGCTAATACAAAACGATACAAGATGATCCCGGGTTATATTCCACCATAGCACACAGCTGTGAAAATCTTCTATCGCACAGAGCAAAGGAATGCCACACAGCCTGAGCACAGAAAACTGACCATAAAGCTCGTAAATACGGACATCACACATAAGTCCAGGACAGCACACAGCAAGTCCTCATCCGCAAAGGAAAATAGCCACACGGGCTCGTGTCACACAAATGCGTATGCAATATGTGAATGTGTGAATGCCATTTATATCAAATTAGCACACAGTACATGAGTGACATTCGTATCAGCACACAGCATAGGAATGACATTCGTATCAGCACAAAACATAGGAATGACATTCCTATCAGCACACAACATAGGAATGACATTTGTATTAGCACATAATGTAGCTCGCACATAGCATATCAAATACCACACTTAATCATATGTATCATGTTTTCCATTATACCATTCTAAGCATACAGCAACAGAACAAAGAAAGCATATCAAGATTTGTCACACAGAGAACATACCACACAGGTATAAGATATCTATAACAAATCAACCAATTGTCAATCGTATGTGAACTAGGACATATAGTTATAAACATATCATTTTCATTCATATGATTAATCAACAAGACAAGAAAACCAATTCAACCTTTACATTAATCTTTCACTTTGAATCAGCATCATATATTCGTATTCAATCTACTAGAATAGATAAAATCAACTCTAAGTCAACCAACACATTTCATTTTCCATATGATTTATCTATATCTACCAATCTTAACCACAACATTATAGGCTTTCATGTATGTCAATATATTGGCCTAAAGAAAATCTACATTTTTACACATGGATAATCTTACGATTAAGTTTAGTAAGCGTAGAATACTAACCTTAAACTATAAAAAAATCAACAATATCAACACTGAATCAATCCCTCCTCAATCACCGTACATGTCTTCCTGTACAAAATTAATCATAGACAATTGATTAACCAACCATTATCACATTAATTCTTTAATTAGAATCATCAAAGCATCATTTGTAACGTCCTAAAATTTTGGAAAAATAATAATGTTTTAATTAAATATATGAAAATGTACATAATTTTTTTCGCGATTTAAATTAAATAATAATTTGGTTGAGAAAATGAAAACTATGAAATAAAAAAAGAATTGGAAGTTTTAGGGTTATCGGGAGAGAGAAACACGAAGGGAATTAAACCAATAGAGCTCGGGGGTAAAACTGTCCAAGTCACAATCTAATATATACATCTCTCTCTCTCTCTCTCCACACCTCATTTCAACGACTCTTTCCTTCTTACTTCCATTTTAAAACCAAAGAAAACCTAGCAAATGCTTTCTTTGTGGAAACCTTGGGATTTGGCAGTTAAATCTTTGTCCTTTAAGCTCCGATTTGAGCATATAATGGCTCGTTGGAAAGCTTAATGTGTGTACTATATGTTGGTAACCATTTTTGGTGGTTAAGCGTGTTTTAGGCAGCTAAAATCGAGGTTTGAACATCGTTGGTGAATAGTGATGAGATTGGGTTTCTTAAACCTGAGTTCGATTTTGCGTTCTATTGTTTAGGTAAGAGTCTTCTGGCCTATTGAGGTTAATTGAATTGTCAATTTGAGTTGGTATAAATAGATGTGAGAAAATGGATTAATGATAGAAGAATTGTGTAGTGTTTTGAAGGGAAGAGTATTGGAATTAGGTTTAATGATGGTGTTGGATGTAGAGAACAGAAGGACATATTTTACGAAAATGGTTAGAACCATTAAATGTGGGTGGTGAAGAGAAGAGGAAAGAAATTAAGATTAGGTAGTTGGGAGAGTGATTAATGATAGGAGGAAGGAAGATAGCTAATGAAAACATTAATCACGTAACCTAAGAACATTGTTAATTTATCGATTTGCATAAGCTTATACATAAATAATTAATGTAAAATATATGAATTATGTAAAAGGAGCTAAAAAATCGGGAGAGGGGAGTTCCAGGTCGGAGCATTAGGAGTTGCTTGCCAGGTAAGCAACATGAACACAATATTCCTTGTTTGTATGCTTTGTGTTTTGAAATGTTGAATTGGTTGTGCTTAGTTTGATTGTGTAAGTTATTATGAAACTGTTGTATAGGGATAATATGTTGGAAATGTTAATTTTGGAAATGGTTGATGATGATATGCCTAATGTGAGATTTGAATAAAGAATTGTTATGATTTGTGTTGATTTGTATTGATTTGGAATGTATGTTGATACATGAGTTGATGTTGTGAATGAATGAGTGTATTCTCATGTTATTGGTTATGTTAATTGTTATGACATTCATTGCATGAACATGAATGTCAAATAAAGCCTATATATATGTGAAATCAAATGTGGCATGCATGCATTTTCATTAAACCGACCAAATACAAAATGAAAGTATCAGAAATGCAAAAGCTAGGGTTTGCGGTTTAAAACAATGCAAATGCCAAATAAAGCCTATACTAATATGTGTAAGGTTGTACAAAATACAAAAATATAATGTGTCCAAAATATGGTAGGAGTCGACCTATCCCCTCGTATCACACGCCGTGCTCCGCTCCAAAAGCAAGTCCTAGCTGCTACTGTCGATCTGCACAGAATCCAGCAATGACAGGTGAGTATATTTTAAATACTCAGTAAGGCTATCCTTTAATGTCTCTGCGTGCCGGGGTGCAGGGGAGACTTCAGTCATCCCGACCTTATTCTCCCTATGGCATCATAACGCCATTTACAACATTCATTCAATTTATATTTGTTCAATTTTAGTGTTTAATTCATCAAGGAAATCATCCTAAGTCATTAGGGTACATTAGGTAATCATTTGGATGTAATTAGGTCAAATTTATGTTTCCAGAATCAAATTAACATGTGCCATGTTTTGCCGTTAACATATGTTATTCTAGGTTAAGTCCAGCATGAATAACATATGCCAAGGTTCCATTAACTTATGCCATAGTCAATTAACGTATGCCAAGTCTAAGTGTTGGCATACATTAATTCCTACAGGTGCTGCTGTCAGAATTCTGCCTAAGTGTTTGCATATATACATTCATTCATTCACCTTTATCATACCAACCTTACCATAAAACAACCATATAAATTCAACATACATCCAAATCACCTTAATTAATCATTTAATCCTAAGTTTAAATACATTACAATATGAATTCATCAAACCATACATATCCATACAAATCATCATCAACACCTCATAAACAAAAATTAAACATAACATATCATTACTTTCATTCCTTCACATATCCCACATCTCATATTCAAATACCACATTATTCATCTTCTCACATTAATGAAATCAACTATTATTTGTAACTTTCATCATTAAGGTCCACAAACATAAACACTCATTCATTCATACCATTATCATTGCAAAGTCACACACAGCATATCATTTCCAAAGTGAATGAATGCTCTTATGATAATGCTAATGCACCACACACTGCATGCCCCGGGGACTCAATTTGTTTAACGTGCACGTGAGAGATTTATTCTCTTTGTTGGCAATACCCCTTTATAAGAGCTTTTAGCTCAATTGGCAATTCCCTTTTTAATGTTGAGCTTTCGCTCAAGTTTGGCAATACCCCTTTTTTCCACATATAATGAGCTTTCGCTCCATTTTGGCAATACCCCTTTATATCTTGAGATTTCGCTCAGTTTTGGCAATACCCCTTTCAAGAACATACAAATGATCATCACATGATTATGTAGCATGCTTATATGAATTTCAATTAATTGTCAATAACCTTTAACCAACACATATCATCATACCATTCAAATGCCAACACATTTCATTTACACATTCCACATTTTAAATTTCTAAGAACATGTTCCTCAATCATGTAAGCACCAAACATGAACCAATCTTTCCTCACAAAAATCACAAACTCACCACAATTAACATTCATTCTCACAACCAATCATACACAAAAAATCGAACACATTATTAAGCGTATTCATTCTTATCATTCCCTTCCTACACTTGTCAACTTCAATTCATTTCAATTTTTACATCACAATTCATCATACAAGCAAGAATCAACAATAACAAGTATAACATATCAAGTAAGTAGCACTTAAGCACTTACCTTGGGCTCCGAGGTTTGATCCGTCGCCTGATTCCCGAGTCGGGTTCCGAATATCGTTCCCTACACAAATTCAATCATATTTCCAAACATTTAGCATACAATGTAGGTTATTTCAGCCCCTACATCAGATTTCTACACAAAAGCCCCAAAACACCCAAAACCCTAATCTCTTAAATCTCACAAAAAAGATGTTTTAAGGTCAATGGCTTATAGAATGTTGTCCTATATTCAAAACCTAACAAAACCCTACACAATGTACCTAAAATACAACACATTTTAGTTCGAGATTAGCATTTTACCTCGATTCCCATTTCTTTATGACCTAGAGAGAGGAAGGCTCGATTCGGGGTTAGAAATGTGTGTAATCCAGTGTAAATGTGTTGTTCTAAGGTAGGTTTTGTGTTTGGGATAATTAGAAATGCTTGAGAGAAGGTTTGGGAAGTGTTTTGGTAGGTGGAGGGGAGTTATGAGGCGGATCGAAAGTGTCTTGGCCTTTTAATGAGCTGAGCAGAGGCTAGTTAACGTATGCTAACTTTCCCCTTTTGGCATAAGTTAATGCTGCCCAGAAAAATGCCTTGACAGGTTGAATAATGTATGCCAACATCCCAGCTTGGCATACGTTAATCCGAATAACGTATGTTAACTTCCAAAGTTGGCGTACGTTATTTGGTTGTAGACTGGTATACTTAGCATTTTCTGACTTCTTTCGATTCCGATCACGTATAACTCTATACCAACATTCTTACAACATGTCCCAAACATAATATAACACAAACTAACACTTTTTGGGGCATTACATTTGGAATGTATGTTGATACATGAGTTGATGTTGTGAATGAATGAGTGTATTCTCATGTTATTGGTTATGTCAATGGTTGATGCATTTATGTGGCAGATGGTATGTTTTGGTAATGATCTTGATGCATATGTTGTTCATGAGAACATTACCTTGACATTCATGTTCATTCATGAGAACATTAAGTAGAAAGAGAAATTTTGAATGATAGCTCTTAGTGAGCAACATATTTGAGGGAGTGGTTATGGCTCTTGGGAGCTTAATCGCGGTAGTATGTAAAACATACGTTACTGCGGCACAATGGAAAACTCGGTTCACTTCTTAGTGTTCGAGTGTGCTAGGCCAAGTAAGGGCGTATATAGTCCAAGTAAGGGCGTAAAATCTATGGTCTATAGTAATGTAAAACCAATACTCCCGGCCGACGAGGCCCGTTTGGAAACGTCAGTAATAATGGCCAATTAAGGGCATAAAGTTAAGGTCATAATAAGAAATGCATTTAGTGTTCATACATTTGCATTCATTATCTTGCATTTGTCAAAACAAAACGATTTTTTTGCTATAAGGAATTAATGTTTTGATTGATATGTTGATAAGTTGAATTGCTTATGAATAAATTGGAAACCCTGTTATGTTTTTGTGTTGAATTTTAATTGATGAAATTGCGGTGGAATCAAATTCTGTTGTTTTTGTGAGGATAATATGGATGTTCAGAAGGATGGAATTGATTGTATGATAATTGAATTGGATTGTTTATTTGATATGTGAGTTAGAATATGTATGTAGGTAATGGAAGTGTTGATTGGAATGATTATAGGTTTGTGTTAGTTGATTTTCAGACAAACCACTATACCACGCGTGATCGTCGTTGAGTACGCGTGGTCGTTATGACAATGCGTACTTAATGACCACTACGCGTCTATATGTACCTGGACTACGTGCGTTGGCGACGAGAATGCGTACTAATCCACCACCACGCGTAGTTCTTGTAACCCCGCGTAGTGTGCTGGTTTCAGCACAAATGATGTTTATTTGAACTATTGAACTTATAAATGGTTAGGGGTGAATGTAGGAAGTATGTAATTGATATTGTTTGATTGGTTGCATGTTGAATTGATGTTTATTTCGCTTAATGCTAATATAAATTGTATGGTATGGTTCATACGACTTAGTGATACATATTTAAATGCTTTGGAATGTTGTCCATTTGGTAAGTGTTGCTTGCTGAGTCTCGCGACTCACTGCGTTTCATGTCTACTGTGTGGGCAGGAACTTGAGGGGAATCCATTTTGCTGAAAGAACACTCATCAGGTACGTGTAAATTGTGTGGGTGAGATATAAAAAACACATAAAAATGGAAATTATATAGGTTGATATTTTAGTCTTTAAAATTAATAATGCTATTATTTTAGGCATATGTTTATTTCGGATGCCATCTAAGGAAAATTGAAAGTTTAAGATGATGCCAGGAGACCTTTGTTCGAAAATATATATATATATATATATATATACATGTTTCAAAAAGATTGTCATAAAATAATATTTTGAATGTCCTAAAATAATTGTTACTTTTTAATCTTTTACACATTTTTTCTAAAATATCTTTGTAATAATTATCTGTTTTTAATAATTTTTGCAACTATACTTTAAATTTACTATTTTCAATATTATTAAATAAGGTCATGTTAGTAGTTTCTTTATTTTTCTTAATGTTTGTGACAATAAAAAAAATGACAATTATTTTAAGCAAAAGGAAGTATATATAATGTTATATTCCATCGGACATTCGTCTCAATTTAAGTGAATTGTAGTTTTATTTTCTTATTTTACTCTTATTTTTTTTTGGAAATATGCTACATTCATTAATAATTAGAAAAACTAATGCGACACAAAAGAGATAAACTAACAATAATTTAGGAAAAAAAATGAAAATTTTAGTATCATTTGCCTTGAACTAGAGATGACAACGGGAACGGGATTTCCGGAGACCCTATTCATTAATAATTAGAATAACTAATGTGACATAAAAGAGATAAACTAACAGTAGTTTAGGAAAAAAAATAAAAATTTTAGTATCATTTGTCTTGAACTAGAGATGGCAACGGGGACGGGGATCTCCGGTGACCCTATTCCTCGTCCCCGTCCACGAAAACCCGAACCCGAACTCAAACTCATACCAGTCTCGTCCCCGTCCCCGTCAAGGATGGTATTTTGGATACCATTCCCGTCCCCGTCGGGTATCGAGGATCCCCACAGAGATTCTCGATACCCGCTTTAATATTAAAATTTAATTTTTTTGAAAAAAATATAAAAATAAAAAATATATATATAATTTAAATTTTAATAATTAGAATATAATATTTTTGTAAAAAAATAATTATATACACATATATATAAAATAATAATAATAATATATATAAAATATAAATATATTATTAATATATATTAACGGGTATGGATACGGGTATTACCCAACGGAGACGGGGATTACCCGTCGGGGACCTCGACGGGGACTGGGACGGGGACAGGAATTTCCCGCGGGGATGGAGGGGATACCATCCCCACCCTGTCCCCGATTTTTCCAATCGGGGAATCCTTGGTCAAAATAGGGACGGGGAATGAGTTCCCCACAGATTGCGGGTGCAATTGTCATCCCTATCTTGAGATAAATCGAAAAAAATGGATTATTTATTAATTTCAAACCTTGAAGTTTTAATTGAAAATTTTATTTTTTATAATGTTGTGTTCTCTCTGTCCCTTAAATATAAACACATTAAGAATTTTACAAATTTAAAAAAATGATAGTTTTATTAAAATATATGTTGTTTTTATTATGCTCTTAAAAAACTTTGTTAAAAATACTCTATAATATTTTTTATAAACGAAGGTAAAAATATCAATATATTTATAATAAATAATTTAAAAAAGAAAAAATCTATATAATAGGACATTATATATAGGAGAATGTCTCTATTTTTAAGAGACAAAAGGGAGTATCTAAAATTATAATTTAAAAATATTAAAAAATACATAATTGAAAAAACAATATTATTGAAATTAAAAAAAAGATTAAAAATATTGAATTAAAATTTATATTTCATTTCAAGTTGATAAATTTAAATTGTTAGAAGTACTCTAATTTAATTTAGACTACAAAAAATAATTAATTTAATTTAATTTATCATTTTATAATCGTTCTAAAAATCAGTTCTCACTTCGACTGAACGGGTGACCACTCGTGTTAAAAAAAAAAAAAGGTGACCGCTGCCCCAAATAGTTATATTTTGTAATTGGTGGATTAGACGGCGGTCAATGTTGGGATAGACCAAACAAGGGAGTGGTAGTTACAGTTTGGTATTCTAGATATAGATTTTGTTTAGTTCATAAATGCTAAGCCAACGCCACTTCTTTCGTTTTCTTGGAACAAGTCAATCCCTTTATGCCGGTTTGGAACAATCTACGACTAACCTCAACCACTTCTATTGATTAATGTATATGTTTACACTGAATTCATGCCATCCGAATTTGAATTAATCATGTTAATTGGTTATATTAATTCGACACGAATCTGACCTGAAACTCGGTTTGATAGGTCTTGTTAACTGTTGTCTTCAAGAATCTGTCCAACCGTTTCCACTAACTGTCTAACTGAAGCTGACAACAAAACAACCTTAGCTCTTATCACATTGAACAAAGACAAGTGGATTTAGTTGAAGACCAAGATTAGTATAAACTGCCAACACATATTTACTTGGACTTGTTCAACCTCTTAATGTTCTGAGTTGTCCGCGTATTTGAACTTATAAAGACCCCTTTTTTATAAACAAAGTAATGATTCAACGTGTATGCAGGAATTACTCCTTCCTCTTACACCCTTCAATTCCATCTCCTAATCTCTTTCTTTAATCTACTCACATTAATCCTCCACATTTTTTTATTCTTCGCTCTCGCAAATTCTGTTTCTGCTTTCGTTATTGACCACTTTCTTGTCATCTCCATCCACGACTCGTAATTCCGATCAGATTTTTCATTTTCATTAAGAAACCCTTCTAGGGCGTTTTCTCGATTGCAAAATCTTGTCTTTGGTCTTTCTTGTTTGTTTTAGAATCATGGATCCGGCAGAGCTTCGCCGGGTTTTTCAAATGTTCGATAGGAATGGAGATGGGAAGATAACGAAAGCGGAGCTTGCAGACTCGCTGGAGAAGTTAGGTATCTTTATACCAGACAAGGAATTGACTCAAATGATTGAAAAGATAGACGCGAACGGAGATGGTTTCGTAGACATTGAAGAGTTCGGAGGGTTGTATCAAACGATAATGGACGAGAGAGACGAGGAAGAAGACATGAGAGAAGCATTCAATGTGTTTGATCAGAATGGAGATGGGTTCATAACGGTGGAAGAGTTGAGGTCAGTATTATCTTCCTTGGGATTGAAGCAGGGAAAAACGGTGGAGGATTGCCGGAGGATGATAAAGAAAGTGGATGTGGATGGAGATGGGATGGTGAATTACAAAGAGTTTAAGCAAATGATGAAAGGTGGTGGATTTGCTGCTTTAGGTTAAAAGAGATTAGTATTATTGTTGTTGTTATGTCTGAATTGCAAGTTTGTAATTGATGATGATCATTTGAAAGAACATACAATAATAATGTCTCTTTTTTTCTTTGGGCCAATTTTTATTAAAGTTTTTGGTCTTAATTTTCAAGTAAATTATCTTGGTTTTTCTCCTTCATTTAAGTTTGCAGAATCGAAATTTTCTTGCATGCATTCTTAGAGCAGTTCTTACAAAGGTTGAACAAGGAAGATGTTCGCCGACGTAGATCTCATAGAATGCTTAAGAATATTGATTGCATGCATTGACGATAGAAAAATTGTATTGCTCTATTAAAAGACAATTCATATAAGGCGAACACAGACTTCCAACACTCGTGTTAGAAGTATAGTATCAAGATCAAACTTATGAATATGATATATTTTTTTTTTACGCTGCGGAGTCAAACATCAATATCAATTAGTGTTGGTTAACGACGTCTTAAGGGCGAGGATATTATGTTGCCTATAAAATATATCAACATGTCAGAGTTTATTTTTCAACTGAAAAATAAAAGTTTGCAAAAAATAATGTAGAGCGTGCATTTGTTGTTCTACAAGCAAGCAATAATGCTAACTGGGCAAGCCATTAGGGACAAGGCATTCAGGTATTGGAGGAGGTTCCGCAATCGTGTGTTGACACACTTTGGGAGGACATGATAGGGGTAACATTACCTAGATTAGTTAATACTACTGGAAACTAGGGCGACGTTTAGCCCCCCTTATAACCAAAAAAACAAGCAAGCAATAATGCGAAAAATTGTACGTGATTTATTTGAATTGTATTTGAACAATAATAATTTATAAATAGCTATGATTTGAATTAATTTTTAAGTTTAAAAAATTATAACAATTTATTGTAGTTGTATTTGGTTTCAGTTTTTCCTTCTGTATTAGTGACATGTGATACAAATGATGTGAATACCCTGTACGTATGCAACCCGTGTATAATATGCGTATGGATGTGTACTTTGTATATAAAGCTGATGTATCACGTACTCTGTGGTTAAGTCATTAATAAAAGGTTTTCTCTCTCCTCTTTGAGAGCTTATTTC
>CANYCX013028414.1:0-15659 GCA_948193385.1 Breynia disticha f. nivosa | reverse complement strand
CAAAACTCAAAATCAACTATATGTAAACCTTAATCTTACCTCAACTTTGGATGAACTTTTCTCCCAGAATTCTCCACCAAAAACACTCAAATTTTCTCCAGAATCTCCCCAGCAACTCAACCTTCTCTCCTGATTTTTTTTTGTTTTGGTGTAAATAATTTCTGCTGGGAATGGACTTAAAATAGTAGGATTAGATCTACTTTTCCATAAAGCACAAAAATATGTCTTCATTTATTTTTTTCTGCTAGATACCAAAGTACGCGGGATAGCGCACAAGTACGCGGGTTAGGAACGACTCCGCTTTCTATGGTTCCACTCCGCGTACTACCTTATTCCGAAAAATAAATTTTTATTCATTTAATAATTTTATTTAATCCATTTCCCAATCAACCTTATATCAACCATACATAAATCTTATTTATTAATTTTTAATTATCAATTTAAACGTCATTTATTGACGGAAAAATTTTCAGAATGTTACATAACATCCTTCTGATCACATACCTAATAAATAGACAACTTATACTTGATAAAAAAATACCAAATAGGACATTACATAACTTGAAACTACATTTATAACAGCGTAAAGTGTTTGGTCACTTATCCTATTTTACTATCATTCTACCACATATAAACAAACTTGCTCCAATGGCTTATAGAATTGTGTTTTTTGGCTATATTATGGGAAAAATCTTACAAAATTTACAGCTTGGATATTTATCAAATTTTTATTTTCAGAGATTTAAAGTTTTATGAACATTGTTTTTCTTTCAATACAAATAGTTTACAATTTTTTGTTGGTAACGAGGGTCACGCTTTATGTATGCCCATTTTTGTTAGTGAAAATAATGCATGTGTGCCTTCTGATACAGGTACTTCACTTTGGGTAGATGATGACACCCTTACTGATGCCTTAACCACTGTTTCCTCTCACCCGACCGTTCATGATGAGTTCCATTCTGATGCACATGTCTTTTCCTCTAATCCCACTGAATATGTCCCACGTACTCATTCCATTTCTCGTACCAACAAACGTGCTCGTAAACCTCCCTCTTGGTTGCCAAACCATGTCACCTGTGATATCAGTCCTCCTTCTTCACAAGTCTCTAGTTCTCCAGCATAACTCTAATGGTCAATGCCTTTGGCCATTCTTGTCTTATGATTCATTATTGCATAACACATTCATATTCTTCGTTCTGTGGATGCACCTACATGTACAACTATTACAGTCAAGCTTCCAATTTGGGTTGAATTTATGCATAAAGAGCTTTCTGCTCTTAATTAAAAATGATACATGGATTATGGTTGATCCCCTGATGCTAAAAATATCGTTGGTTGTGCTTAGAAATGTAAAATTAAGTATAGTCTTGATGATAGCATCCACAAGTACAAATAATGGCTTGATCCTGAAGGTTTTACTCAAAAGGCAATGGTTGATTATCATGATAGTTTTCTCCTGTAGCTAAGTGACAAAGTATCAAAATTTTTATTCATATGGATACTGTTCATAACTGGTGGTACTTCATCAGATTGACATCAATAATGCTTTCTTATATGATTTTTTGCATGAGGAAATTTTTATGCAAACACCTCTTGGTTATTCTAAAGGCATGTTTGGATAGGTCTGTAAGTTCAATAGATCTTTATATAGGCTTAAGCATGCATCTCTAGAGTGTAATCAAGAGTTGTTCTCAAAATTATTAGCATATGGTTTTACATGAACATGGCATGATCAATGTCTTTTTGTGAGGTCCTCTAGTTCTGATTTTTTGGTCTTTAGTGTGTTTGTTGATGATGTTCTGACTATTGGTGTTCTATTTCTTTGATTAATGCTCTCAAATATTATTTGGATAAATTTTTTACCATCAAGGATATGAGTTCTGCCCGTAACTTTTTGAGTGTTGAACTCTCACGCTCTATTGCAGGCACCTACATGTCTCAAAGGAATTTTTTATGGAGGTTTGTTTGAGAGGTTTAAAGCCTGACGATCTTACTTTACCACTTGGTGTGAATTTGAGCCTTATTGATGGCAGTCCCATTTTATATCCTAAAAAAACAAGAACTATTATACTTTAATTTCATCCGTCTTGATATCTCCTATGCTGCCAATGCTCTTAGTCAATATATGTGAGCTCTGACTCACGAGTATGCTGCTTTACACGTGTTACGATATCTCAATGGTACTTTACATCAAGGATTGCTCTATTTTGCTGCCTCTGATTCCAATTTGCAGGCTTATTCTGATTACTTTTCATATTCTAAGGGTGAACAAATCCGAATGGTTTAAACGAATGTGAACATATGATGTTTGATTTCGACCATAGTGCCCATTTAATCCCAATAATCACGTCTCTCTAATACATGTATACCAACCTCAAATCTAATTAAATTACAGTCATTAACAAAACTCTTATTTTAAAATTTATATATTTTTCATTTATAGACTATACGTAAAATTTTGTTCTTCAAATATAATTTGTTATAGTGGTCACATGGTATGACATGACAGGTTAATATTTGATAAAAAAATATATATTTTCAAGAGATAAAAGTGTGGGGTAAGGAAAATCAAATAGAAGAGATATTTGGTTGGAGCTAGTCTCTGGGTTGCAAGTAAAGTGATGGCAACAAATTTTTTTAATATACTTGAAACTCCACTCCTTCCCTCTCTTCTTTGTTTCTTCTCTCACTGCTTCTCTCCACATTTTGTTTTTGGTGTTTAATGAGATGTCAGTCACAACAAAATCCTACAAGGTAGGTTTGTACAACTTGAACCATATTTTTCATGCATATATATGTTTAGCTCACAACAATCTTTTGTTTACCCAAAATTTAACTTTGTTTGATGATTTTCTTTGTAAGATTTGAAATATGTTGAGGACTAGTTATAGAAATTAAAAATTTGGTTGGTAAAAATGATGAATTCATTTTTGAAGAAAATGGGAAATATTGTTTTGAGGTCAATTGAATGTAGGAGAAAGAGCAACATTTTTGTCTACTGCATCATTATTTCTTGCAAGCAACTCTTTTCTTTTACGTATCTTGCTTTCTTGAATTTTGGTAAATTTTGGGTTGTGTTTCATTGTTAGTGATATTGGCCGGACGACTCAATCTCTCTCTTCTTCTTTCTCTTCTCTTTTTATTGTCAGTGTTATGTATGATTAAATGTCATATAGAAATTATTATAGGATTTTTATGTTACTTTGTTTTTTCTTCTTTTTCAACTGTTGTGTAATGTCCCTCATGTCCATCAACAACATTCAACAAGTTGACATTTTTAATTAGCTGGTTTTTTTATCGTAAATTTACCGTTTTGATTCCAATGACTAATTGAATTATTTGATCAATAATGTTTTGACAATAAATTAAGTGGTGAGTGTTTAATTATATATTGTCTTTAGTTTTTTTTTGAATATTTATCTTTAATTAATTTAACTCTGGATAAAAAAATCATGGTGTCAGTCAGTAGTATGGCTTATGTGCTTCTATTCTACTACCCTTATTGGGGTTGGGAGATGTGGAGGATGTGTTAGATTTTGCACAACACTCACTTCATCGGCTAATTTATTTTTTTGCTTATCATTGTTTGGTTTTTGTTTAATGTTTGGTAAGTCATAAATATTTGGATTTAATTCATAAGCTTATCCATTGCTGTAGAAATTTATTTTCTCATCCTTGCTTATATTTACTCATACCAAAATAATATAGTTGTTTTTACAAGAATGGTGGGGTAGGGCATGAATGTGAAGTGACAATTGCATGAAGAAGGAGAAGAAGAAGGTCAGATAGCACAGTTTATGTAGGTAAGAGTAGAACCCATTCTTCATTACAGAGTGTGTGCATGTAATATATAGCCTAGAATGAGAGTATAGTATCATATCTGTGGTTGTTTGTATTAAAAAGACACAACATGCATGAGAAAACAAAAGCAATTACAGTAAAAAAACCTATAGAGATGAAGATGAAGATGAAAATGTTATGAGAGTGGTTATGAAATTGTGGCTATGAGGCGTGAAAATTACTATCTTTGAGGTTTTATTTGTCCCTACTATATTTGCTGAAGAGTTAAAATAATAAACCTTCATAATACAACAAAACCTATATTCTGCAATCTGCAATGCTTGCAGAATAACAAGAATTTCTAATTTATTGTGGAGAGAAAATTGATGAAGAAAAAAATGAGTGTCACCACATTATTTATATAAACAATCAAGAGTTACAATAAACTTTTATAAAAAGATGTCTTTCCAAAGAAGTACTTCATCAAAGTGTGTTTTCAAAAAGGTACTTGTAACTCCTTAAAGTGCCTATTGGCTCGCACATGTCAGATCAATCCAAGCAGACTATCAATTCACGGAAATAGCAGATTTACAAGCAGCTTTTCTTTCATTGTCGGTGTATGATAGGATAGGTTCTATTAACTCGTTTCCCTGTAAGCAACACTCTTATGTAAGGTCTTCATGACCAACAATTGATTTCGATAGCAATGATACTTACCCATTCTCTTCTCCCGCACCAGCCTAGCTTGATCATCTAGAGGGGAGTGCTCTGAGATCCTGAGGCTAGTTTAGCTGAGTTGTGGAGAATAGAGAAAAAACTTTTTTAAAAAAGTGTTTTTTCAATCCCACAAAGGTAATATTACAAGCCATATATTAACATAAATTTTTATCACTGAGCGCGTAGATCAACTGAAGTGAGGTTATTCTAGCTTAATCGGAGATCTCGAGTTCGAGTCCTGGGTACGCAACTACTCGATTGAGAGAGTTTTGCCGCCTTTGTAGTCCTGCCTGACTCGAACGAGAATTAATCTAGACTTCCTAACATACCTCATAGTTTATACAAAAAAAAATATTAACAAAAACATTTCAGGGAAATGTCTCCTCATTATGCATTACTTGCTGCTCCCTCCTTTGTAAATTTTTATCTCTCATCTTTGCGTTCATGCCCCTAACTAAATACTTGTATTCTAAAAAATAATTATTTCTCAAAACATTGCCCAGCCAAATCCAACAGCGGTTCGTTTGATCCTACTTCATACCATCTTCGGGAATTAACTCTTCCTATTGATTGGATTTCAAAAACTAAAGAATAATTAGCATCGATTATCACGAAACGATATGAAGTGCAGTAGGGGCTAACCTCTTTCATTTGATTTGATGCAAATCCACTCCACCAGCTTGCCTTACCCTCCGATAACCTCCTCCTTTTTTACTTCTTCTTCCCAAAACACACTTCTCATAATGACTGCTCCCTCCTCCTCCTCCCACCACCCAATTCTCTCCGCTTCTTTCAATCAAGACAACACGTAACACTCTTTCACTTTCTTTTTTCATTTTCACTCTACTTTTTTCCTTTTTTTTTAATTTCATTTCTTGCAGTGGTTTTGCAGTAAGCACCAAGTCAGGCTTTCAAATTTTCGATTCTAACACTGGTCGTCTTTGTTACCAACGAGGTCATTCTCTTTCTCCGAATTTAATTTTTTACTCTTTTTTTTTAATTCAATTACTGCAAAATCGCTTCACAGATGATGGATGTTTCATTATTGTTGAGATGCTGTATAGCTCCAGCCTTCTCGCTATTGTTGGAGGCGGCGAACAGGTTTGTGTTTGTATTTATACACATTCATTCCTGTTTTGTATTTATGCGTATATGTGTGTGTATTGATTTGTTTGAGTTTAAACAGCCGTCTTTATCTCCAAGGCGACTTTGTTTGTTCAATACCACCACGGGAACTGCCCTTAGGGACTTGAATTTCTTGACTGCCATTCTCGCTGTTCGTTTGAATAAGAAGAGGTTACTCTAATTATCATGTTTTTATATACGCATTTGCCGTAAATTATGTTTACTAATCATTCTGGAAACATGGTATTTGCCAATTGCTTATTTGAATTTCGGGATAGAGTTATGGTGGAATCGTTTGAGGTGGTTTGTGAAGGAAGATTTTCGAGCTACTGTTTCTTAGTTCGATATGAATGTGTTGAATTGTCAGAGAGTATGTAAGAGCAAAACTAATTGACTTTTTTTTGTGCGGAAAAACGCTAGTTGGGCGATAAAGAATCTGAGATGTTTTGTTGTTGACTTCTTGTTGTTGAGTACTGTCTGATACGTTTTAATTTTCTGTTTTCTGATATTGGAGCTAAGAAACAAGAAGCAAAAGGATAAGGCTGTGCATGATTGCTTGTCATGAATGAGAACTTGGGAAACTTACATAGTTCTCAGTTGTGATATAATATCCAATTTTCGTTTAGTGGGGAACCTAAAATTTCAAATTTGTAGATTATCCTGAGTCTACAATGCTTAGTGTTTAATGTCTCAGTTTTGAACATTTTCTGTTCTCTTCTCCCATAAAAACCTTCCGCACTTTGTAAAATGTATGTTACTGATTTGTTTCTGTTAGCACATCCTTGCAGCAGGATTATAACATGTATTCAATTTACCGAACTTTTCAATATTTTAAGGTCAAAGAGATGCTTGTGTGTATATGTTATTGGTACTTCACAAACTTTTTGAAGTAGAAATGGTGATTGTGGGTATACACTATACATATGTATTCACCACAGCTTGTTACTTTCTAATACGTTGCTGTTTCTTTGTTATCACAGGCTTCTTGTTGTTTTGCAAGAAAAGACCTATATTTATGATTCAAATAGTCTTGTAATTCTGGACACTATTGATACAGTTCCAAATACAAAAGGTGAGGTCAGTATGACTTGTTTTGTAAATTAGTATTAATTTTTTCATCCAAATCACTCATCATGCAACATTGCTTCCTCTAAATTAGTATTCTGAATGACTCTCAAAGCTCTGATATATAAAGTGTATGCTGGAGGTTTTTGATAAGAGTGGGGGTCAAACAAAGAATCAATGTAACAGTAACAAAAGGAAAATAAGAACAGATGAATTCTGGAAATGATGAATGCAAGATATAGGGGTAGGCAATTGTATTGATAACTGAAAAATAACAAGATGCCAACAGTGGTTCGAGGGACTGCACACTCTCCCTTGACAAAGTCTGTCAAATATTACAGTAATGATCAAAGATGCCCACCCTCCTATTCTGTTACTAGCATATAGTGTCCACAATAAACCGTTTTACAGCCATTCCCACCCAGCTATTTGCATGCCAGCGTGTCCCCTTTTGTAACAAACTACTAACATGCTAAAATGACAACCCACACATAACAACTCTTTCGCATCTAACTCTTCTGGGCTTCTGGACTCTTCTCTTCATGCGTCTGGGCTCCCTGGATATCCTGGGCACAAGCCTGAGCTCGAGCCCCCTTCCTTCCCTCACTCTTGTATACGAACTTGATTTTCGGTCTATCAGTTTTCTGGTACAAGAATCCTTTATGTTCTTATTTCACAATGGTGTTTCTGTGCAGTAGTGGTTGGATTCTTATTTCTCCATCTATTTTAATTACCTTAGGAACTTGTTCGAATGTGCGTTGAATACATTTGTTAGTATGAGTGCTTGTTTCACGAAATTTTTGTGCTCTTGTATGCACCATGTGAGTAAATACTTTGTTTTCCTTACAAGTAATTTTAATATTTTTATTATATAATGAAAGAACATGATCATTGATTATAATTCATGTGAACTTCCGATTCCTTAAAAATATTGAGGTAGAGTTTTAGCCTAAATTTCGAGGGTCTTGAAGTTGATCAAGTCCCTCAACGGCTTATCCATTGTTTGGTCCAACCGTCCAAGTATGCCTAGAGCCTAGAAGAGAATTTGTTAATGTTTGTTTGCCATGTCAGATTCTCTGTCTGGACCGAATGCTTTTTGGTGAATCATTTTTTTTTTCCCTTTTCTGGTGAGCAAATGGACTAGTCTTGTCTAATATGTTGGTTTTGTAGCTCCACAGGAACTAATTGACTTTGAAGTTGTTGATTCAGAAAATTGTCTCTCTTTTTTTTTTAAGATTTCTTGTCTTGTTGGGAAAATAATTGATTGAATTTTTCAATAATCCCATTTTTCTTCATTTTTCTCCTCAGGACTTTGTGCATTTTCCCCTTCTTTAGATGGCTGCTTCTTGGCCCTTCCTGCAAGTTCAACGAAAGGAGCTGTTGTGATATACAATGTCATGGAGCTCCATTTACATTGTCAGGTAATTGTATGGAAGTGTGTGAAAGTGATTGCACAAATCTGTCATAAGGAGCCTGCTCATTGAATCTTGTTATCCATTTCTTATGGACTTCTGTTGAGTTATCTTGTCATTTGAAATTATCATGTGCTCTAAAATGCAGTCCATGCTTGCTCTTGCTGCTTACATATGAATTTGTTACAAGGAGAAGTCTTCTGTTATTTTATCATACTGATATTGTACTAATCTAACAGTGTTGCATGCTTATTACTCATTAATTGTACGTGCAACATCTATCCTCATTGCCATATGATTGAACCATAAATACAGTCAACTTTTATGCTTATTACTCATTAATTGTACTTGCAACATCTATCTTCATTGCCATATGATTGAACCATAAATACAGTCAACTTTTAAGTTCTAACGCAATGTTGATTGCAAGATGAATTTACTGTTAATGTTCTAGAGTAGACTGAAAATGATTCTGAATGTGTCGTGTTAATATATAATGCAATTTAGAGCATTCTAAAACATTTGATTTTTTTTTTCATTAATAGCAGTCCTGATTTCATGTCTTGACTTCTAAGTGATCTGCTTGTGTAGTTCCACTGCCTTTTTCTTTTCATTGTCAAGAATTTATAATTCTTGCGACATTTTCATAAAAAGCAATTCCTTTTTGTTTCCTTTCTGATTTTGAACTGTTTTAGCCAGAACATGAACTCTTGGTTCTTACAAACAGCCACTAGTCACACAAAGAAGCCATCTTGATTAATTGTGTGTGACCGTAGTGGTTTCTTCTTTTTTCTGAGAATTGCCTTTTGATTTCTTGCTATACTTAACCAGTCACAAATTTATTTATATTTACATATTAAGTGCATTGCTTTCACTTTATGAAATGTTGATTTTGTGCAGATAGATGCTCACCGTGCTCCATTGGCAGCAATTGCGCTTTCTTCCAATGGAATGTACATTGCCACAGCATCTGAGCAAGGCACCATGATAAGAGTTCATATGGTTGCAGAGGCAACCAAGGTAAATTTTGATGCTAATTCATTGAAATTTGGTTATGTAATACTATAAACAATGTGGGTGGTCTTAGATGGACATGAGGACTTTCTATACTCCAAGGCTGCTATGTTGTGAAATTCTAAGAATGTTTTCCTGGTTAGCATCTTTTAAAAAAGAATTCTAATTGCTGAGGAATGCGAGAGACTAATACTATTTATGCAGCATGGTTGTGGTTTGTGTCATAATTTTCTCTTTTCTTTGATGCATTATGTCTAGGTTTTTGTGGTATGATTTTTTTTATGCCTTTAACTAATTTTTATTGAGCAGTCATTCAGCTTCCGAAGGGGCACATACCCATCTACAATATATTCTCTGTCATTTGGACCGTCTGTACAACTTCCGGATATTCTTGTGGCTACCAGTTCTTCGGGTTCTATTCATGTGTTCTCATTGGGCTTTGCACCTAATCAAAGGTGAGAATTGGAGACGATTATTTTGTTGTCACATATACATTATTTAGAGCAACAACTTCGGTGCAAATCACCATGGCTTTACTAGTATGTTTATGGTTCATTTTGTTATGATCATTGATCATTCTTAATTAGTTATTATTTACAGTGCTGCATTTTCTTTCTAAGCATCTGTTTTCCTTCAGTCTTGAGCAAATGGGGAATTTGCCTAACATTATCCTGACGTTTTGTGCTTGAATTTTATTGTTGCAAGAGTAGAAGATCTAGTAGTTTTCTTGGATCTCTATTACCTGATTCTGTGAATGAGGTATTGGATCCCACTCATCATCACGTCCTTCAGAATGTTATCCCTGCAGGAGTGAAAAGGTAAAGCAGCTTATGATGGCATCAGTATTGTCGGTAGTATTACAAATGAAAATTTGCCATAACTTTGACTAAAGCTAACAATTTTTTGACATTATTTTATAATGATGCTACTCCAGGAAAGATTGAGTCTTAGTTTGCCATTATTGCAATGCATTCTTTTGGTAAACCTACTTGCAAAGATTGCTCTCATAAATACTTGACATGTCCAACTTGATCATAGCAGTGCTGATCCTTTTTATTTGGAGGACCTACCTACTGATTAAATTTTGGATTCCTGTATTTCATTCTGGATTCAATTAATCCGCACATATTTACAATCATATTTGGTGTGTAGAAAATAAAAATAGAAAATATGATATTAAGCATTTAGTTTAAGTCAATAACAAATGTCATTTTGGTGAAATGATAGGGCAAAGAAGGTCAATGCAATTCCAAGCTCTAGATGAATATGTCATGCAAATGTTCTCGTTGCTATGAATCTTTGCAGCAAAATGAAAAAAAATTAGAGCATTAGTTTTGGAGTTTCCATTTGCCTCAGATTTTGGGTTAAATTTGTTGCTAGCCATGTAATAACATAGCCATGTTGCACTAGGCACTAATGTTCTTCATAATGTCGTGAGAACTGTAACCTGAAACATTTTATTTAGAGCACTTAGTTTGATTAATGCTATTGATTTATGACACTTCAATCCAAAAGCCCCTCCCTAACTTTTAATTTTGCTTCTTAGGCTTGTGCCTTGTGGTGTCTTAGCTGTGTTCTTTATTCAAATTAAAAGTCATCAAAAGCAAAACTGAAAACAAGAGATGATCTGTACATTGATTTGTTTATTTACGCTAGATGTTCTCATATATGGGTTACACACTACCTTTTTTTATACCAAGTAATTTACGAACCTCAAGTGGTTGGTGTGTGTGTGTTAACTCGAGGTCTTAGTTAAAAACTTGCTTGGGACCTCAAAAGTCTCAGGTTCAACTTGTTGGGAGATATGGGGCTGTGGGTAGTTATAGCCTAAATATATGTATGTGTGAAAATAAAGAAACTATATTAAGAAAAGGTAGTTGTTTCCATTCTCATTTAGTACAATAAGTCTGATTTACTACTGTCTTCTTTGGCTACTCTTTATTTACTTGATAATTGCATAACCATTTTTTATTGTTTCTTTTATGATTCCAAACAAACCATTCAGGTGTTGGTGAATTAAAATCTAATCTGGCTTTTTACTAATTGTCTTTTGATCATAAATTTCATATGGAGGATCTAGTTCTTTCCTTGATGGGTAGTTTTTTTTGTCGTCTTCTTCACCTTGTAACTTGTGTATTAGAATATCCATTCTTGCATTTTTTTCCCAAGCAGATTGGTTTGCTAATCAGGTTTTCCATCATTACAGTTGTTTAGTAGTGCGCAAGGTCGAGAAGGTCACAGATCCGTCATTAACTGAATTCGCTGTTTGTAGGTAAATCCTCCATTCATTTTCACTCTTCATTTTAGCTTTTCTGGATTATGGATTTGTCTTTAAAAACTTCAATTGAGTATTCAATTAGACGTAAACTAGATATTTATAAAATATTTGGATAAATAATGATAGGTTAAATAAGATTGTGTGCGATAAATCTAAAACAACTGATGTTTATTACAAAGTATTTGATTTAGTAAGGGCCAAGAAAATATGATATTGTCTGAGACTGTTGGAGCAATTTAAAATTACACATGTTTAAACTAACTTTTGTCTGCTGCGTGGCATCAATTATGAGTCATTGATACATTCATATCTTAATAATAATGTTTATGAGTTCTGAACATGATGAAACTAGAGTGCAGGCTTCCTGTTTCCTGTATTCTTGGGGATTATTTACTTGTCTTATTATTATTTACTGACTTCCCCTCACTGTTTGCAGAGCTACCTTGTCAGTGATAAGCTTCGATGGATGCTTCCAGGAGTATGTTGTAAATATTGACAATCAGAACGAATCTGAGTGGAGTTTGGAGCGGGAGCACAATCTTTTGTCTGTAGCATCTGGTAATGCAAAAATTGCATTATTATTTTGATATTGGGTTAGAGTGTTTTTTTTTTCCCTTCCAGACTCGCAAGCTTGACGATTTCCTATATTGATTTCTCCTTTAGGTGAAGAAGGGCTGTTCCAGCTGGTATGATGTAGATATCGTTACCGACATTTGATTGTAAGCTTCTCCATGGAACTTGAAGAAACTAACTAACCAAAGTCGACGGATGACTTGAGATCGGTGACGCTCCTCCTAGATAGGTGTTATATATATATATATTCAAAGCATACATAGAAGAAGATGACTGAAGATTGGTGACGCTCCTCCTAGATAGGAGTATAGATATATATATATATTCAAAGCATACATAGTATTAGATTATTTTAATGTAAATAGTTTTGATTTAGAGTGTTTGGATTTTGTTTTTCTTAAGTTAATATGGTTTGATTTTGTTAAATCTAAATTTATTGTTGATTTGTTTCACGATGTTATTGTTGTTAGTTCAAAGGCATCGTTGTTGAACTACAAGAACACACACACGATGATATATATTAGGTAAATATAGAATATCAAATTGTATTTTATCTTTATTAATTATTCAAAACTAATTTCTTTTCGCATTAAAACCACTGTGCTCTCATGACTCTTAATATGTGGCCATGTCAGTATTGATATCACTTATCGAAGCTCCTGCATGCTCTCACATCCACTATCTATTTTCTCTTACATTCTTCCCTCTATTTTTGTGTCACAAATGGAATTATTTCTGTTATTCAACAGTGACATGTCATCTATTTATCATCAGCCAACAAAGAGTAAGGGCACGGTGAATTCCATACAAGAGTTTATAAATTTATCAACTCAGCTTTTGACTAACTCTTTATTTATAAACCTCTCTTTCATAAAATTCTCCTAAGGACTATCATAACGTTAATCCCGTTATATATTAACTTTGAGTTGGTTTCAACCTTAAAAAAAATGTGAATCTTAATTGGATATCCCACTCACTCCCCTCAGGCCTCATAGTTTGCAGCATTCAATTGTCAACCTTAACCATTAAATACCATATTAATCAACACTGCAATGACAACCTAAATTATGCATGGCACCAACATATGTCTACCATGATATAATAAACTACTGGTAAACAAACACAATTATGCAGTCAAAGCTTAAGCGTTAAATCAATTCCTGAAGTATCAGATATATCATCTTTTGGAGGATCACCCTGCAGGTAAAGATTTGATGAAGAGGAAGAACCAATACCAGATATTCCGTTAACTCCACTCAAACTCTCAAGGCTCATCCTTTTAAAAGGAGATTGTTGATTTTGATTTATAATACCTTGCCTACTCCACCCGCTTTGTCCATACCCGTAACTGGTCGAGGCAGGCCATGAATAAGGCGATGGCTTGTGAATCATGGTGTCCATTCGCACCCCAACTGGTAATCTATTCAAAGTTCCATAAAGTGAGTGCGGTGAAAATGGATAATAAGAATAGCGACTAAAAGCACCCACATGATGAAGGCCTTGACACCTTTTCGCCATCTCACGCTCTTGCTTATGAGCGTTTTGGTGGCCACCAAGTGCTTGAGACGTTGAGAACTCTCTCTTGCATATTTTACATGAGAAAACCCTAGTGAACTCTGCATCATCTTTGATTCCATTTTGACCATTAGAAGATCCCGCGTTTGGTTCGCTAAAAAAACTGAGTTGCAGTTTCGACCCCCTAAACGAATCATCATCGTTCGGGAGTTTCAGATCAAGGGCAACCTGTGAACTTGATGATTCGGGTGCTGGTACTGGTACAACGTTTTTTTGGTTCACTTCCAAATAAGAAATGTCCTTTCGTTGAGGAGCCACTTCTGAGGCTGCAGAGATGCTTGAAGCCTTGGAAGGCAATGCCTCAACACCAATAGGTTCCATGTAATTTTTCTTTTCAATTAGTGGTGTTAAGGTTTTGGAGATCGAACTGTCTATATACAAGACTATGCAGTAGTGCATATATTGCAAAATCTTGTTATTGATGGAAAGAAATCCGATAATGAAGTTGTTACATGCATTTTCAGCATCATGAGATAAAATTATGACTAAACTTGCAAGGATTGTTCCATAACGAAGCCTTCCATATAAATATAATTATTCCTTATATGTTTTAAACTTGTGTGTGCACATGGTTCTTTATTCAAATGAGTCTAAACTTCTAAATGGAGCCAATGAATAGAATATGATTTGGCAACATTGACACTGCAGTAACTTCTAGTCAAGCTTATGTCACATTTCAAAATGAAGAATTTGGTAACATTTTATCTCATCTATAAAAGGAGAGTCAACTGGGGCTAGAATTTCGAGACTTTGTATCTTATCGGTGCTGTCGCTAAGCATGTTAGTGAAACAGAAATGCTCTGATGAAAAATACCAATGCATATAAATTAATTATATTGCTTAGCACTAATCAGGAATCAGGATCATATGAAGGAGAAACTGAAGATATACAACATGCATGGCATGCAATGTCAGGTTTTAGGATTCAATTTCCAGGAAACGGAAAATGAGCCTAATCAGAGGTTCATTTATGTAGGGTTTCACAAATTTGGTAAAAGAAGAAAAAATGTTTACATATTTGCAAAAAGAATTAAAAAAAAAGCTTTCTTATAGTTGGCATTTTTTAAAATTTGTCCAAGATGGAAAAAGAAAACTATATTTCCAAAATTTCAGCAAATTGATTTTGGTGTTCTATGAATTAAAAACTTAAGAGAATATAAGAGAATTAACATATTGACATATACTTTTTCAAAAAAAAAAAACATATTGACATATACACAACAAATGTAATGCATTTCATTGCTTAAATATTGAAATTCAAATAACAATATCAATCACTCAATAGTTACAGTACAAGTACATAAACCTTACCAATTTCAATCATCAATCATTCCAGTTGATATTGTTGGTTGATTACAAAAGATCACTTAATTTCAGACATGCTTTCCCTATCTAAAAAATCATTACATAAGTAAATGTTGGACCAAGGAGCTTTGGGATGATCTGTATCAAGCGTGACCTAGCTAGTGGAGGAGGATACTAGAGAAGGAATTAAGTGAGTCTAATCCTATATCTTTAACTAAAATCTTAAAGTATTAGATTATGAGTTATAAATTCTTCTTTCAACTCACAATTCTTTAATGTGGGATTATCACTTGTCTCCTAACAATCCCCTCAAGTGTGAAATTCTTCCACAAATCCCGCTCAAGTGTGAAATTCTTCCACATTGGACATAAACTTGCTTCCCCTACAACGAAAATTAGTTTTCAGTGCTACAAAAATTTTTGTGAATCATTTCGAATGCTAATGTTGTTAATCCAATAGCTCACCCCATTTACGAGCTACATCACTTTCCATATAGAAGGGTTTTTCACCCCCTTGGGCTTGAAAGCGAACCCAACAGTACCACGATGTCACCAAGAGTATTCTTTACCATCTTTGGGCTTGGTGCATGAAGCCCACCACACCGTAAACAAGTTTTTTTTCCATGTTTCCACCATTCGGTTTACAAGTTTTTCCGACCGCTCACACCAAGAACCGAGTAATTTAGCTCTTCACCACATTATTGCATTCATCCTGAACCACCACCGCACCATACCAACCTTGTCCATGCCCACACGTCCAAGTCGAATCATCGACTCTAATAACACTTGTTGAGCCTGAGAGCATTGGGGAGATCT
>CANYCX013028262.1:0-11063 GCA_948193385.1 Breynia disticha f. nivosa | reverse complement strand
CAAAAACCAAAATAATACCATTATTATTTTCATTATAAATAAAAATCAAATATTTTTTTATCATCTCTATTAATACCTTTAAATTATAAAAATTAAAATCAAATTATATTATTAAATTAAACGAAGAAAATATGTGTGTGTCTCTCTCTCTATATATATATTTATATTATCATTATATTTTAATTATTTTTAAAATTATCAATTGTATCAAAAATAAGTATTCTTCTAAGTGTTTGAGTCAACCTCTTTTGGTTCATAAATTTGGTTAAACCACCAGTTGGATTATTTTTTTGAGTGAATGAGCTTGTTATTCCTTACACCATGTCTCATACACCCTTACCGAATTGTTCCAATGGCTAAGATTAATTCACAATTGAGTCTAAAACATTTGTCTCATTGAGTCCTCTTAATATATAGAACTCATAGTAAAATTCATCCATCTTTATTCATCCTAACCAAGTGGGCCCTATGAAGTAGCAAGGAAATCCTAGGTCCTTTAGCTAGAAAGTATCACCATTGACTTGCTCATTATTTTGTTTTAACCCTTGAACTTTTAAAAAGCTAACTATTTACCCTCAACTTATAAAAGTGTAATTATAAGCTCCACAAATAAATTCTGAAAAAAACATGTTTATACACATTTAGGAAGATTATTATGCCTTTTTTGACCTTTACATTTTTAATCTTATTACATATTATTTTATTGTATTTAATTAAGAGTAGGGACAGTATTTTTACTATCGATAATTATTATTTATTTCTTTTTATATTTTTTGTCTATTTATAAAATGATAATTAAAGAATTAAAAGAGTAAAATTTAACCCTACCAATCAAGGTCATAGAGTTGTCAATGACGAAATCCACTAAACCAATCCGACGGAGTTATATATTTTTTTTTTGTCTGGCCCCGGTATTCTCGACCCACTGGGGCGAGACTAATCCGGTTCGGGAAGGAGTTTGGGGTTAAGGTTCATTTCCCTTCCAAGCGACGTTGCGGGGGATCGAACCGTAGTCCGCCCTACCAAATTCAGCCCCAATTACCACTGAACCAAGAGGTCGTTGGTCGACGGAGTTATATTTTAACCGCATCAAATTGAAGGACATAGTTAAATCATATAACATAAAATTGAATTTTACTTATTATTACAATAATAAACATTTGCATAATTAATTTATAATTTTATTTTACTCTATTTTCATGTGTTCTCATATGATCTTATTTCAATCTGAATTTTTTTTCCTAATATATAATTCCTTTTTAAAAGTCTAAATTTCATGAGTTTTTGGAGAGCTGTCAATTTTTAATACGATAATACGATTTGTGAGTATAAGTTTATGAGATATGACACTATAAAAATCACATAAATTCAATTTTTGTAATATTTATATTATAAAAAATAATATTTAATACAAAATAGCTCGACACGATTATAATACATTTAATACGAATTTTACAACTCATATGTGAAGCCATATTTGTGTGCATTTTTTCTGGTTGAAAATCTTTGTTATTTATGGTATAGTTCAATAAGAGCACGTCGTCTTATATGTCTTCAGACTCTTCACGGCTACCGAACCCACTTCAACCCTCAACCTCAAGACCCTCTCTTTATTTCACACAAACTTCTGATCAACTCGGCGTCAAAACCCACTTCGTTACCCCTCACTGTTTCATTATCTTCACGGCTAAACTCAGAGACCATAAAGGTAACTCCACTTTCAACTTTCTATTTTTATTGCACATGTAATTTGCTTGATTGTTGTCTTATTATTTCAGATAACCAATGTCTGAGAATATTGACTTGAATTCTGCGGTCGGTTTTGCTGAACTCGATGCTGAACCTGTAAGTGGGGTTGGTAATGAAACCCTAGAGGAGTCTGAGAAAAGTGTGAGTGGGATTGATGGTAAAGGTAAAGGCATTGAAGGGAAGAAGTTAGAGAGTGGGAAAAGAAATGAGGGGTTTGATTTGGAGGTTGGAATTGCGAGTGTAGATACGGAGAATGATAGTAAAGATGGTAAATTTGAGGATACTGAAGCGAATTTGCAGGTTCAAGTTGAGGGAAAGACGGAGGGAAATGGAAAAACCGGTGTTGTTGGAGCTTTCGAATTGCCTGCTGGGGATGCGGGAGGTATTGATGAAGCTTCGGATTCTTTGCGTTGTGATGTGGATATTGAAGTGAAAGCTGACAAAAACAGTGAATTCGTGTCTGAAGATGGTGGTGTTATGGTTGAAGGTCGTGAGAATGAGGGTAGGGATATTAATGTAGAAAGCAAGAATTCCGAAGGTCAAATTTTGGGTAGTGATGGGGACGACGTTGGGGAATCCGAGGACTCGGATGTGTGTTCGGACAGTGATATGGAATCAGAGGAGGATGTGAAAGTTGTTAAGAAGAAGGTAAAAACCGATGATGCGAAGCCGGAATTTAATGTTTCTGATCTGGTATGGGGTAAGGTGACGAGCCATCCTTGGTGGCCGGGGCAGATATTTGATTCTTCCGATGCAACAAAGAAGGCTAAGAAGTATTTTAAAAAGGATAAGTATTTAATAGGATATTTTGGAGATCAAACATTTGCTTGGAATGATGCTTCAAAGATAAAGCCCTTTCGACAACATTTCTCACAAATGGTGGAACAGAGCAAGTTGGAGGATTTCCATGATGCTGTTGATTGTGCACTGGACGAGGTTTCTAGACGGGTGGAGTTTGGCCTGGGTTGCTCCTGTATGCCTGATTATGACATAATTAAGACACAGATAATTGTTAATGCTGGAATTCGTGAGGAGTGTTGCAGACGAGATGGCGGGGATAAATTTTCAACTGCTGATTCATTTGAACCTCTGAAACTCATTGAGTATGTCAAAGCAATAGCTGAACTGCCATCAGATGGTGTTGATCGTTTGGAATTCGCTACTGCACAGTCCCAGTTAATGGCATTTAATCGCTGGAAAGGCTATTTAGATCTGCCTCAATTTCAAAACCTTGGTGCATCTTTGGAGAATAGCGCGGCGGAGATCAAATCATCATCAAAAGTGAAGCATGACAGCAGTGGAGTTGAGGAAAATGCTAGTTTAGAAGTTAAAAATGATAGGCAGAAATCAATTGGGAAGGGCAAGCTAAAATGTCCGGATGATTTACCTCGCAAACGAAAGAAGGTTCATGAAGATATGGATGGTGTCCCAAATAAAAAGGAAAAAAGTTTGGCGGATTTGTTGGCTGAGAGACGTTCATCGTCGGAACATGGTAAAAGTAAACCGGATGGCAAAGCCATTGCTACGTCTATACCATCACCTTCTGGTAAGAAGCGAAAGTCTGTTAGTCCCATTTCCGATGATAAAGAGGCGAAACGCAGCAGTAGTCCTGTTCCTGTTGATAAAGTGGTGAAACACAGCAAAAGTACTCCCCCTTTTTATGATAAGGTGGCAAAACATGGCAAAAGTCCGTCATCGGAAGTGCATGCCAATCCTTCACAGCCTAAGAGAACATTTAGAGTCGGAGATAGCATCCTTAGGGTCGCAAGTCAACTGAGTGGATCAGGTGGAATTCTCAAATCTCTTAATGGAAGTTCTCAAAAAGCTGCAACCAAAGGGACTTCATCTGGAAAATCTCGAAGTAAAAGACCGTTCTTAATTGAGGATTCTATGCCAGATGAGATGATATTACAACTTTGCTCGGTTGCCAAAGCTCCCTTGAAATCACGCGACTCTTTGGAATCTATAGTTCGATTCTTTAGTAAATTCAGGGATTTCATTTGCCCCAATTCTGTAAACTTACATGAGAGTGAGCAGTCATCCTTGGAGCATGGCAGGTCAGAGCAGGCTGAAGACTCTTCTGGAGACGAGGCAACGAATTATGACATTTCTGAAGAACCCTCATCGCCTGGAAAGCAAGAAGAAGCTGTGAACTCCGCTCCTCAGACTCCTTCCAAAGACGAAATTTCCAAGGACGAGTCACAACCCGCCGTTCATCAAACCCCTGAGGCAGCTAACTGTAACGACGACGACGATGATACCAAACCAACGGCTCTGATTCTGAATTTCACAAACTTGGATTCCGTTCCCTCGGTGACAAACTTGAACAAGATATTCAGCCAATACGGATTGTTGATGGAATCTCAAACTGAAGTGCTGAAGAAAAGCAGGCGTGCTAAAGTGGTCTTCCACAAAAGTGCCGATGCCGAAGCAGCTTTCAGCAGTGCTGGAAAATACAGCATATTCGGGCCTTCACTAGTCAGTTATCGCCTCAAGTATATGTCATCAAAGTCGACCAAATCACAAAACACAAAAAAAAGGAGCAAAACTGATTCACCAGCAGCAGAGTGAAACACAACCTGACTAAGCAAAAGCTGCCATAGCCTGAAAGTTTAGCAGGTTTCTATTCGTTCTCTCTCTTTTTATTTGGTGATCTTTGATGCAAATTTGGTCTAGCTTAGATGTTAGATTTGCACAGTAGTTTTCTGCAATAGTGTATGTTTTAATTGCACAATCTGAAATGGTAGGTTTGGTAATATTTGATTGTCCCTCTTTGTTCATACATTTTCGTGTCTTGGCAATACATTGATCGCCTGATATAATAATTTGCAAAGGGGGTTTCTTATCTGTTTTCGTTCTATAACTCACGTAAATGTTGCACGTCAGGAATTCGTATCGGTCGTGTCATAGTTGCATTGTGCTATTTTCGGTCAAATATCATTATTTATGACAAACAGAATCAGCTATATTACATTATGAATAGAAAACAATTTAAAACATTGACTCTACAATTATAAGTTTATTGCAACAAAGTGCCCTTTCAAAGTTTATTCTAGAGATGGTAATTGTCACATTTAATTTGAAATCGGACTTGCAATTGTAACGAGAGGATTTTTCCTATGTATGGCAAAACCCATGCATTCTGTTACATCAATATCTTCTCCTTTAACTCCATCAGGCAATGACCATTCGAACATTTTCACAAGATTTGCAGCACAAGCTCAACAATTGTCAACCCAAATCGAGTTCCAGGACATGCCCTCCTTCCTGATCCAAATGGAATGAACTCAAAATCCTGACACTTTGAAGTCTACTGAGCTATTCAAGAATCTCTGGCCAAAACTCCTCAGGTTTATCCCAATATGTTGGATCCCTTGCGAGAGACCAAGCATTTACGAATGCCATAGTTTTTACTGCAATTTGATAGCCCATAACATTGACATCTTGGGTTGATTCTCTTAGAGCTAATAATGAAAATGGAGGATGAAAACGAAGCGCCTCTTTTATAACCATTTTTAGATAATCCATTTTATCCAAATCACTCTCTGTGATTATGAGATCGTGGTTACTGGTTAGGACTTGTTTGCCTCACTTCATTCTGTAAAATTTTCATCATTCTTGGGTGCCTTATCAGTTCTGTCATTGCCCATTCTAGAACTGTTGAAGTTGTACGTGTCCCACCAAAAAACATATCCTTCAACATTTGACATATGGTTTATGTCTTAAGTATTAAAAACAGTAAGTTTTAAGGAGAAAAAGATGAAAGTAGCGCACCAAAATGAGAGCTTTGATGCTTTCTGTATTAAGGGAGGAATCGCCAGTATTTTCCTTCTGAAGCTGAAGCAGTACATCTACAAAATCAAATTCCTCTTCTTTGAAACCACTTCCTTCATCAGTTAATTTGCTTCTTTGTTCCATATTTATAATATGTTCTTGAACTACCCTATCCAGAAACTCATCGAACTGTTTAGCTGTTTTATCAGCTCTATAATTGAACCCATTAAAATGATTCACCCAGCTAAGCCAGGGAATAAACTCAGCTATCCCTGAAGCACCCAGTAAATCCATAAGCTCAACTAACAATGCCTTAAAGAGATTGCACTATTTTCGTTATCATCTCCAGTGGGATATTTTCTACCGAATGCTATCTTGCATATCACGTCACGAGAGAGAGAAGCGAACATTTCGCTCAAGTTGACGGGCATAGACAAGTTGGATAAGTTGTTGATGTTCTGGACGAAGAGAACGACTTGTTCCTCTCTAACTTCACGAAAAGAGGCAACCCTTTTGTTGCTCAAGAGTTGAAGTACGCAAATACTTCTCACTTGTCTCCAGTGCTCTCCATATTGAGCCACAGCCATGCCCTTGCTGTTGTACAAAAGCTTGTCCGAGAAGCTTAATTTAGGTCTGGTAGCAAAAAAGAGATGGTGGGTTTTCATGATCTCGCGGCAGCCTCTAGGGACGAAGCGATAAGCACGGGTTTGGAGCCGAAATGAAGAAGCATAAGAGGGCCATAGCGTTGAGACAACGACTGCAGGCTGCGGTAAGGCTGGAGACCAAGTTGGTGAAGGTTTCCAAGGATTGGAATCTTTGGTGGTGAAGGTGGAGAGACTTTTACACTTCGTCTTAATAAGCATTTGGTGACGAAATATGTGAAGAAGAAGATGATGAGGATGGAGGAGAATGGTATTAAGATCATTTCTTGGTTGAAGAATTTTAAGATGGTTAGAACTTATATTCCTGTGATATGAATCTTGCAAGTACTTGGCCTATATATATATGTTGATGATCAAGTTTCTTGTATAAGAGTGGCGCATAGTGGGATCTTATTCATATTTAAAATAATGAGATTTTTGTTATAGGGAATGCTGAATCATGAATTTTGTTACTTTAGCTCAAAGATTCCAAAAATACAGGCCATGTGATAAACAATCCTATGAAAAAATTCTGCAAAAATCACCTTGTCAATATTCTTCATGTATAAGAATTGTACAAACAAGTTACGACTAAAAGCATCCGCAACTCATAGTCCCTAATCTCATTCGCAATTGAGATTTTTTGGTAGTGAAGGTGGAGAGACGTTTGCGATAATTCTTAATCTGATAACAAGATTAATGAGTATACGATCAGACATGATATGAAACAATTTTTGTAATATTTGTGCTATAAATAATGATATTTGATAGAAAAGAAGATAATTATGAGAGAGAAGTATGGCATTTAGATCATTTCTTGCTTGAATGATTTTAAGATGGTCGAACGTTTTTTGCTTATGATATGAATCTTGCTATTATTCTCTACGTATATTTTTTATTTTTTTGTGCATTTTGCAACATACTTAACTCAACTGCCCACTGATTAGCTCGAAACGATTTGACAAGTAAAGACTATCATTTTGAAGAAAGGGAGTAACTCTCAGTTTCTCTGCTATCTTAATTATATTATCATAGACTAGGAATTCATATTCCTATTTTATGTAATTAAAACACTAACGTAAGGTTTACAAGATCTTTGCTTCATTCACTTATCATTGAAAACCACCGACTTCTCTTTAGAGAGGTCAGTCTAACTAGGTTATTTGGAGTGAAATGCATTATAAGTTCGAGATTAGTCTAATTGAATTGAGATGAATAAAGGAGGGTCTATTTAAAAAACCAAAGATGCGAGCCTTTTGCTCAATTAGAGACTCATTCAAAAGCAAAAAAATGTAATTTTTAATTAGCGTAGTGTAACTTTGCAGGCAAAAAGCATTCAGAGAACTCACAAGATGTTGGTTGAATTGACAAACGACAACTTAGCTTCCTGTGAGGTTCTGCGTCTCCCTCTCCGGATTTTGATTAGTTCTCACCGAATGTAGGGATATTGGGTGATTAAGACAAGAAAAAATTCAATTGTTGTGGCTGTTTACATTAAATAATTTTGGCCCGCGAACAAATTAAACAGGCCTAATGATTGGTACATAGTTTTGAGTTTCGGTAATTAAGATAGAGAATATTACGAGAACAAAAATGTTAGAAAAGAAAACAAATCAAATATAAGAAGAGTATTTAATTTGTTATTCAAGGAAATGAAGATATTCCATTTATTGTCAAGAACATAGATGCCTATAAATACATGAATAATCAAGCTTAGAAAAACACAATTCTGACATAAAAAACATCTTCTACTTTCACGTTACTTTGTCATATTGCCGATTTTATTTTCGCGTATTTCTAGCAGTTTGTTAGCTTAAATTTGGTTTCTTGTTTAATTATTTTTATTTGACAATTTGGATATCATTGAGTCAAATGACCCATGAAAAAAAATCATCCTATTTTTTTTTTCATTTTTAATCATTTAATTTCTGAATTTAAATTTATTGTACGCACTTTTATTTTAGTTCGAAAAATTTTAAATTTTCTAGGACGCTCACACATTTCTTCAGTTTTATTTCCGAACGTTACAAAATTAAAACAACGATCTTTATTTCTTTTGCAGGAAACAGTAGCTTTGCAATAATATTTAATTATTTCCCGAAAATAACCACTACAAACACATTTTTTTAAGAATTTGGAAAAAAAAAAAATTCTCCCATTAAAGACAAATTTATCCTACAAACTTTTCATTCGTAAAAGAAGACATAAACATATTCAACTTGATCAAAATTTTATAACTAATTATATTTATCATTAATTTTTTTTATTTATCTTATCATATTTCAAATTATGAGTCAAAGGTTTTTTTTTCAAGAAGGTCAACTTGCCAAGTCAACCACTCGTATTTGATTACTTTCATCGTCCATTCCGTCAGCGATCATCCAACAGCCAACAGTTTTGTCACTGTTGCCCGACGTCGTTTTTTCCTTTTAATTTGTCTCATTTTCACTGTAAATGTTTATTTAATCCAATTTTTTTACCACTCACGCACTCATATGTTATTCGGTCGAAATCGCTGGTTTTGATTTAGAACTGGCGGTTCACAGAATTTGTGAACTGGAGCCGAATCGTATATAGCACGGTTCGACCGGTTAAGTTCCAGTTTCGAGCCAATTTCGAATGGGTGGTTCTGGTTCAGATGGTTTTGATTCCGGTTCGACGGTTCGAGTTCGATTTTCCTTTAAAAATTAACCGAACCAGCGGTTCGAAACCGAAACCGGACATGGTTGATTCCGATGATTCCGGCTCCAAACCTGTTTTTACACCTCCATACACTTTGCTCTGTAATTCTTGAAATAATTCTAAGATTGTTTTTTTTTCACTCAAAAGATTAAGCAACCTAAACGATGAGTTTTCTCGTAATTCACTAAGCTTTACCTTACTAGCTTTGCCATAGTTTACTAAAAAAAAATTTTAATAGCATTTCCTCGAATTTTTTTTGGAAAATTGCGAGTCAAATTCAATTTTCACCACTTCTCTATTTTTTTTTCCTTTTTTTACTTTTTTTTAATGTAATTGAATATATCATCATATGATGTTTAAGTATATTGATAAAAGTTAAGAAAAAAATTAAGTAAATTGTTAATTTTTTTTGAAGGCAAGTAAATAGTTAAATTAAGAAAGAACTTATGTAATATTGAAAGGAAAATTAAGTACTTTTATAATATAAGTTTAACTTTGAATACATAATGTGAAACTAAAAATACGCTTAAGTGTAACAACTTACAAATCTACTTATTGTCTTGATTTCATGAATATTACGTTTCGAACTTGTTGTATACTGTATGAAGTTTTTTTTTACTTCTATTATGAATGAAGTTTGCAAGAGGTGAATTTTTATGGGAACAATTTTCCGTCGAATTTCGATGGAAAAATCCGACACATTTTTTCCGTCAAAATTCGACGGAAAATTCCGACGAAATTTTTCGCCTCACCTGCACCTTTTTGCCGGCCGGTGCACTTTGTTTCCGTCGAATTTCAACTGAAAAATAGTTTCTGTCAAATTTCGACGGAATTGTTTCGTTGGAAATTAGCTTGTAGTATTGTGTTATCAAATAAAAAAAATTATTAGCTCTACCTTAAATGGAAAAGAAAAACCTGATTTGATTGTTTTACGGTCTTTTCTTAAAATAACTCACACATTTTAGGATATAAAATATATAAACTCTACATTTTTATGTGTAATAATTACAAGTGGGACTTGCAATGGCAATAATTGGATTTTTTTTTTCCATGTATGGCAACTACGTCCTCTTCAAGTCTTCTCCTTTAGCTTCATCGGGCAATGAACAATCAAATATCTTCATAAACTTTGAGCTTAACAGTTTTCACGCCAAATTGAGTTATAGGACATGTCCTCCTGCCTTATCCAAATTAAATGAACTGGTTTATATATTTAAATGATGAGATAAGTCAATGCTCTAAATAATTGGTTTAATTTAATTATTGAAGTTTTTAATAGAAAATTTATCAATTTTAATTTCATTTAAAACTTGGAATTCAACATAATCGATGGTAGACTGGTTTTCTTCTTCCAGGATCAAAACAAAGTTGATAATTTACATTCATGACAGCTCAGTGATGGAGCTAGGCTGGTGCCAGTGGGGGCACGTGCATTCACCGGCGCCGGCCGGAGCACCTTAATATGGTGGTTCCAGGAGACAAAATTGAGGGTGTGCACCAAAAAAGAAAGAGAGAACATGGGTCACCGATGGTGGATTGGAAGTGGGAAAGTGGGAGGGAAAAGGAGAACAGGGGTAGCGGTGGATGGTGATGGAGGAGTTGCAGAAGGTTGATGGACCATAGAAGAAGAAGAAGAGAGTTTGAGGGTACAGGGTTGAGTTGAGGGACGACATCGTTTATGAAAGAGGGTAGGAGAAAACTTAAACTGGAAACGTCGTCGTTTTGAATTAAAACGTTGTAAAAAAATAAGCCAAACGACTTCGTTTGGTTGGTCCCTTCATTTAAAAAAATTAAAATTACAACAAACCCAACTAAACTCATTTCTTTGGACAATTTAGTACCAAAACTTCAAACCCATAGTCTCATTCCCATACGGTCATCCCCATCCACCACCACCATCGAGCTCACTGGTTACTGTCGCCCGCTGCCCCCTGTGCGCTGCCGCCCGCTGCCGCAAGCCGGATTCCTCGAGCTTCCATCTTGCACCTCATTTGTGAGTTTTTTTTTCTTTTTTTATAATATGAATCCTAATTGCTAATTAATTTTTTTCATTTTGAATTTGTGATTTTTTTGTATTTGTGTTGTGATTGACTGATTGTGATAAAGAATTAGAGATTATGTAGTAGAATTTTTGAGAATAATCAATAGAATGTGTCTTTTATTTATGAAATATTCATTTAGTTTTTTTGTCAAATACTTTACATACATAATTTTTTT
>CANYCX013028019.1:0-12401 GCA_948193385.1 Breynia disticha f. nivosa | reverse complement strand
AATTCTCTCTTGATTTTTACACTTTCCAGGCAGAAATAATTGAGCCTGCTGTTAAAGGAACACTCAATGTTCTTAAATCTTGTGCGAAAGTTCCTACTGTCAAAAGAGTGATTTTAACATCATCTATGGCAGCTGTTATGCAAACTAGAAGACCATTAGCTCCTGATGTGGTGGTGGATGACACTTGGTATTCAGATCCAAATGTTTGTGTGGAAAGGAAGGTGAGTGGTCCACAACTTCTCCTGTTATAATTTTCAAAATCTATCTGCACTTATTCAATTTCTTTCCAGCGTTGGTATGCCCTCTCGAAAACTTTGGCAGAGGAGGCTGCTTGGAATTTCGCTAAAGAGCATGCACTGGACATGGTAGTGCTTAATGCAACATACGTGATAGGCCCTCTCTTGCAGCCAACACTCAATGGAAGTGTGCAGATGGTTCTTCAATTTATACAAGGTGATCTTCTGCAGCCATTCTGAATTTAGATTCATTCTACTTATTTGAACTGTTGTTCTGTTCTACATCGGAGAAGTATAAGTGTATCAAGTGATTTATAATGATCTGGGTCGTAGGTTTATATAAGTTAATTGGTTTTGTGTTAGAGGGTCTACAATCTGCAACGTTCATGAACTTTAAACGATAAGTGATCTTATTATTGGCTTGATTGAAATCAAGCAAACCGATTAAAGGAGTTTGTTTTCAGACAACATTTTCTGGTTTCCTGATGACAGTGATTGCAGGTGACACATATCCTAATTCGTATTACCCTTCCATCGATGTCAGAGACGTCGCGGATGCACACATTCAAGCATTTGAGATTCCTTCCGCAAGCGGAAGGTACTGTTTAGCAACAAACATTAATCACGTCTCAGATATATTGAAGATTGTACATCAGCATTTTCCCACAATTCAACTTCCAAAAAGGTGAGCTGCATCTTTGATAGGAATTCGCTGTCACTTCTGTGTTAATGTGGCATGCTGTTCCCAATATACAACTTAATTCCTTTTCTGGTTTTGCTGTAGATGTGAGGATGGAGAGTTTTCCTTGCCGTACTTCATAACTTCACAGGAGAAAGCAAGAACTTTGGGCATCAACTTCATTCCACTAGAGGTGACTCTAAAGGATACTGTTGAAAACTTAAAGGAGAAAGGTTTCATCAGCTTATGATTCGGCTTATAGCAGAGTGGCCAATTCCCTAAACCTGAAGAACCAGAATTAGAGCTGTTAACTCAAAACGTGTCATAAATCATAATCATGTCGTATTATTTTTTTTTATCAAATGTTATTATTTGTGACATAAAAATTACAAAAATTGAATTCGTGTATACTCACAAATTGTGTTATCGTGTTAAAAATTGGCAACTCTAATCGGAATGAATTTCCTTTTTCTTTCGCAAGAGAAGTCAAAGAACAGAATGGAAGCAGAAAATTGCTCTCATAAATTATTCAATATGCTTTGCATTCATCATATCAACAGAGGGAATTTATATTCCAGATAAATAATGTGATACAATGCATCACTTTTAAGCATGCTGATTATCATTCAATCTGGGTTACCAAAACTTGATGCTAAGTTTCAAGTTTCAACTCCAGACATCAGAATACTTTGACTGATCAGAGAGGTCATCCAGCTCCAGCTTGCTGACAAATTGCCGCAAAAATGCAATGATGATGGAGAAAACAACTCCACTCTTTAACCATTCGTAAAAAAATTTTCACTAAAAATATTGGATTTTTTTCACACCAAACAAGCGGTTAATCGAACAGATCGAGTTAACGATTCAATTATAAAATTGACTCAAATCGAATCATGTTTATCTCTAGGTGGTGTTATGATTTAAAATATATCTAAAACATTTCAGTTATGTAGTATGCAACCCAAATTTACAACCTTTTATGTTTTGAACAATATTATAAATTTATCAAGATGTCATAATTTTTGGCGAAATATTATGTATTTATAAGTTTAAGAGATTGAGTTAATACAAAATGTGTTATTTTTACCAAACTAAAGGAAAAAATGATGTTACTCCATCCATTTCAAAATAAGTGCAGTTTTAGAAATTGACACACATATTAAGAAAGCTCTTTAATGAGCTAAAAAAGGACTATATTGCCCATGTTTAATTTTGAGAGAAATGACAACAAAGTTAATGAATAACTATAATTAAAATTTAAGTAAGAGCATTTTAGGAAAGAAATGAGGTAAAAATACGAACTATACTTATTTTGAAACAAAATTTTAGAGCTAAAATTACACTTATTTTGAAACGAAGAGAGTAGCTATTATACTTAAATGTAATGATTTTAGAAGTTAAAAGGCTGAGAAGATACAAAAAGGGGATAAGATAGATAATGAGTATAAGTTCCAAGGTGTTTTATATGTTTAGCCTAATAAGATTAATCGAAATGAAAATGAAATTGAGCGGTTGGTTTATTAGTCGAATCGATAATTTAAAAATAATATAAATAATTAATTAATAATATATATACAAAATTACTTAATTTTTGAAATTATTTAATTTTTTTAAATAATTAAAATTAGTCCAACTTACCAATTGAACAGACCAGTTTACTAACTTTCTAGTAACTTAATATCGATTTACTTTCAAATTGGTATGAATGGTAAAAACGGACTAAATTTATCTGTTTGATTGACCAGTTATCTGATTGTTATAACAATGGTTAAAACGATGTGTAGTTTGGAAGGAGAAAAAGAAAGGACTAAAAAGAAAGAAAAACAAGCAAAAGGACTCATTGAAAGTCTCCTACAGTTTGGTAAAGAAAGATTGAGCATTCCTAGGAGAACATTCAACAGAAAAGTAAAAGACAATAGAGCACAAGCACAACAGAATCCTATCGATTGCCACCAAACTCACTTGTCATCGTCTGCTGTCTTTAACTAAAATATATTATATATGCTTGCAATCAACTGTTAAACAAAACATTAGCAGAACAAAAGTTCCACTCATTTTCATTCTAAACTTAGCAATTACTATGTCTGTTTTCTGTTCCATTTCTTTAGCAATGATAACCACACTGTTGTCACTTTCAGTCCTAGCTTTGTCAAGACATGAAGCTATAGAGTCCTTGATTGCTCAGTTAGATTCTCAAAAGTCAACACCTTCTGTTCAAGAATCTGCAGCTTCAGGTGTCTTGAAAAGATTGCTTCCTACCCATCAGCATAGTTTTATTTTTAAGATTGTGTCCAAGGTTTGTAACCCTTTTTTGGATTTCTTTATTTTTTGACATTCAACTTCAAACACTTAAATAGCTATTTTTATGCTTATTGTTGTTGGGTTTTTTGAATTGTTGTGATGTGAATTGTTATTCTTGATTTATTTGGTTTAGTAAAGTCATTGGAAGATTTTAACTTTTCAGTATTTTATTGTCAGTTATTTCTATGTGTTGTTTGATTGCTGAGAAAATCTTGAGAATGGAAAAGAACCAACTTTATCAAGAGGGTGCTGATTATTCCTTTTTGTTTAGTAGACACTAATGCATAATTGGTTGTTTTTACATCTGTTATCCAGGTTAGAATTAATTAATTACTCTTGTCTTCATTTTGAAAATGTTGAAACTTGATTTGGAAGTTATCTTTAGGGATGATCTTTTCCATGTAGTAACTCTTACTGAAAGGTCTATTTTTAGGACCAGCAGGATGTTTGTGGTGGAAAAAGTTGCTTTCTGATTGAAAATTACAAACCATCGAGCAAGAATGGACCTGAGATAATGTATGTATGTGTGGAATTTTGAATTTCTTTGTTCTTATTTTGTGAAGGAAGTTCAATTTTTTTGGTTATTTTCCTTATGGGCCAAATGGTGTTTATCCAAATCCCAGGATTCAAGGCACAACAGCCGTGGAAATAGCGTCCGGTCTCCATTGGTATTTGAAGTATTGGTGCGGCGCTCATGTTTCTTGGGACAAAACTGGTGGCATTCAGATAGCTTCAGTTCCAAATCCTGGTTCTCTGCCTATTGTAAAGGATGATGGTGTAGTGATTCAACGGCCAGTCCCATGGAACTATTACCAAAATGTTGTCACATCCAGTTGTAAGTCAAATTTCATCGCATTGCATCTGCTTGCTATTCGCTTAGTTTCATTGCTGGAAGAGATGATGCCTCAACTTCTATCTATTCTCTTCATGTTTGTGAATTTTTACTAAACCAAATTGAGAAAATTAAGATTGAATCTTTCTACAAAAATTAGCCTCATGGTTTAGGAGAGAACTGAGATGATAAAAAAGCACCACCGATCTAATTTGTTTCTAGCTCGTATGGGTGATATCCAATTCCATATTTTTTCCTTCAGATTCCTATGTATGGTGGAAATGGGAAAGGTGGGAGAAAGAGATTGATTGGATGGCTCTTCAAGGTATTAATCTGCCTCTTGCATTCACTGGACAAGAATCCATTTGGCAGAAAGTTTTCATGGTGAGTGATTATTGATTATTGATGAAGAGTTAGAATGAAGCTAAGCTCATTATATGTAATATCACTAAAATTTGGAAAAAATAATAAAAGCCTTTATGATAGATACTTCTCACTGCTAGCTAGAAAATATGCATCATTTTACAGATAAAACTCTATTTCCTTATTGATGCCATGTATCGACACTTTTGCTGCAGAGTTTTAACATTACTAAAGAAGATTTGAATGATTTCTTTGGTGGACCTGCTTTTCTTGCTTGGGCTCGAATGGGAAATTTACATGGGTGGGTAAAGATGATGCTTTCTGTTCAAGTATTGGCAATGATACACCGAAAGATATAAACAAACTATAATAAAAAGGCTGAGAAGGTGGTCATATGCATTTCATTATTCAGGAATCAGTAAAGTCTGCTTTTGGCTCACCAAATTTGGTGTAGGTCTCTTTGTCGATGACGCTTTCAAAATATCGCTAAACTATGTTAAATGTTAAATGCTTTCGACAAGATGCAAAGAATAAACACATGGAGCGTGAAACCTCGAAGCTAAAATATTTCTTTGATCCATTTTCAAATTTGCAAGTACAAGTAAAAGTGTAACTGCATTAGTTCCTTGTTGTGCATCAACACAACAGAAGTAATAGCAATGGAAGACAATTGACAACCTGCCTAATAATTTCTTTTAGCATATAAAGGCACTCTGATATGCTGAGCCATGTTGAGACAGTGTACAATGGTGTCTTTTATACATAATTGTACTTTGCCGTCAAATCTCTGTCTGCTTTCGGCCATTCAGTTTTTTTGTGCTGCAGTTGGGGCGGGCCTTTGTCACAAATTTGGCTGGATCAGCAGTTGATTTTGCAGAAACAGATACTGAACCGCATGCTTGAGTTAGGCATGACTCCAGGTAGATTTAGTTTCACTGTCAAATTTTCAGATTCGCGCAAAAGTAGTGGAATTGTTTGGCAAAATGTTTATTTAGATTGATGTTCATTTCTAACATATGTTTTCTATTCTCTTGTTGAATTGCTTTTATGGCTTTCTAAATACATCCACTTCCATGTTTCAGTTCTGCCATCTTTCTCTGGAAATGTTCCAGCTGCTTTACAGAAGATTTTCCCATCAGCAAATATTACTAGACTTGGAGATTGGTAGTTCACTTTTTTTTGTTTAATTTTTATCTTGATTAATTTTTGTTTTCGTTTATAGTAACAAAATTCCAATCTCGTATTATAACCCTACAGGAATACGGTGAATAAAGACCCCCGTTGGTGCTGTACTTACCTTCTCGATCCTTCTGACCCATTGTTTGTTGACATAGGAGAGGCTTTCATAAGACAACAAGTGAAAGGTGTGTGCCATGGTTTTTTATTCAGTGGGGTATTTACATGAAAGTGGAGCTTCTGCAAAATGAGAAGAATTGAGGAGAAGCACAGCACCATATTTTCTTCTCATTTTGTAGCTTACACCCACATTTTCTGTGTTCATGGAAAAAATATATTGTAAATACGTAACCATTTTTTTTTTGTTGATCTATTAATGGTTTTTTCTGTTTGGGTGGAGCAGAGTATGGAGATGTGACTGACATTTATAACTGGTAGTAATCTTATTTGAAATTTGACATTTTATGCATGTTTTCTTTGAGTACTAAATTGTTTTAACTCCATGTTTCAATGTAGTGATACATTTAATGAAAATTCCCCACCAACAAACGATCCAGAATACATTTCTGCACTTGGTGCTGCTGTATATAAAGCAATGTCAAGAGGCGATAAAGATGCAGTTTGGTTGATGCAGGTAGCTTCTACTTCTACTATCCTGACCATTAATTATTATAGAAATTTGTTCTCTTGTGCTTCAAAATGCTCATACATTATTCTTCGATCAATAATTTTAATGATGGGCAGGGTTGGCTTTTCTACTCTGCCTCAGATTTCTGGAAGCCACCTCAGATGCAGGTGCTGAGATTAACATTGATCTTTTGTTAAGTTTGACATTTGAATCTTCTGTATATGATTTTTTATTGAACATAAATGTACCTATTTGGATCTAATTAGCAGGAGTATCAGGTACTTGTGTAATTTTGCATCCTTTACGTGCAGGCACTTTTACATTCTGTTCCATTTGGGAAAATGATAGTCTTAGACCTGTTTGCTGAAGTGAACCCAATATGGCGAAATTCTGCTCAATTTTATGGAACTCCTTATGTCTGGTATGTGACTGTTCTGAACCATTAACAAGTTTATAGTGACATTTGTCCCTTGATACTTTGCATTTTCCTGAAGATGTCTTTGCAGTATAACCATTTGTCCGCATTGATAAACTTTACTGTAAGTCAGGTGCTTGCTACATAACTTCGGTGGAAATATTGAGATGTATGGCTTATTGGATTCAATATCTTCAGGCCCAATCGAGGCTCGTCTTAGTGACAATTCAACTATGGTATAAGAAGTTCTGTGTCTATATTTCTCTGAAGCTGTTTTAAAACCTTGTGTAGAGCAAGTTATTTGCCTGATCAAGTGATCGTAATGTTTAACTGTACATTCTGCGTAGGTTGGTGTCGGAATGTGTATGGAAGGAATTGAGCAAAATCCAGTAGTCTATGAGCTCATGTCTGAGATGGCATTCCGCAGTGAAAAAGTGAATGTTTTGGTAATTGAATGCTCAAACTGACAACAATATCTGTAGGAATTTTTAATAATGTCTTTTGAAGCATGAATTTGGTTTTAAGTGCAAGCTTTCTTTGTAGGCGCGTTACTGCTTTACTGTCATTTTCTCCACTTGCTTATGCATCTAAATGAACATGATGGGTTTAAAACTAAACACTGGAGATATGAGATTGTTGAAATATAGTTAACCATTTAAGTAATGATTTTGTAGAACTGGTTGAAAACATATTCTCGCAGACGATACGGTAAAGAAGTTCATCAACTGGAGGCTTCTTGGGAAATTCTTTACCACACAATCTACAATTGTACAGATGGAATTGCGGTAAGATTTATAACACATTTGTGATTGCAGATAAAATTTCAAAATTGTAACTTGTGGAGTCTTTTCTTATGTGTCAGGACCATAATACAGATTTCATAGTGAAACTTCCAGACTGGGATCCATCTCTAAATTCATCTTACGTATCGAAACACGATGCAATGCATATCCTTCCTACAATACCTGGAACCAGAAGATCCTTATTCCAAGCAACAAATTCTGATCTTCCTCAGGCACATTTATGGTATTCTACTGACGAGGCAACTCTTGCATTACAGTTGTTCCTAGATGCTGGAAATGCCATTAATGGAAGCCTCACATACAGGTAAAACATGTGACCCTTTACCTGAAATCTTTCATCAATTACCAATAAGTTTCTGCAGAAAGCAAAATATTGTGCTTGGGAACCTTGGATACGGTTGGTTATATTTATTTGTTACTTAGGTCCTGTCAACTAGCACATTTCATCTTATTTATCAAATTTCTTTTGATATTGTATCATAGATACAAATTTGTGGTGATTAAACTTCTATATTATGATTCATGTTTTTCAAATCTCAATTGAACAGATATGATTTGGTCGATTTGACCCGGCAAGTTTTGTCTAAGCTGGCAAACCAAGTGTATATTGATGCCATTATGGCTTATCGGAATAAAGATGTTGAAGCTTTGAAGCATCACGCGCAGAAATTTACACAAATCATAAAGGATATTGACCATGTCCTTGCTTCTGATGACAACTTTTTGCTTGGAACATGGCTTCAAAGTGCTAAAAAGCTGGCAATGAATCCTACTGAGTTGAGACAGGTTAGAACGGACGGTTTCCTATCTTTGTTAAATAACAAGTTGATGTCTTCTTAGTGTTTACGTGACTCAAAATACTTGAGCTGATTTGGTTATATGCTAGCTAATTCACATCGTGAGACACCATATCAGGGATTCAGGGTGAACATATTTTATTCTCATTAGTACATTTACCGAAGAAACGGTAATTGTGCGACTGGTTGTGAATCTTCCCAGTTATTTTTTTCTTCTCATAATTGATATTTAAGACGTTCAAATTATACCGTGTGACGGAACTAGGGGGGCCAGTGGGTGCCCATGCCTCCACAGGCCCCGAAAAAATTCTTTATAATACGGGATTTCATCAGTTCGAATATGAGTGGTGTCTCTACCGACTATCATTGAATTTGTCGGTTTGAAGTTATAATCATTGGCTCGCAGAACTCGGTGCTCCCACTGTAATATATTTCTGCCGTCCATGATTATACCGTTTGTGATTCGTGTATGATGCAAAAGGATGGATGAATGTCGAATGCTTTAAACATATAGATCTGATTTTGTCTTCCTTTTTCTCTGTTTCTAGTACGAGTGGAATGCAAGGACACAAGTTACAATGTGGTTTGATAACACAGACACCATTCAAAGCCCGCTTCATGATTATGGTAACATTTCTGCTAAACTTCAAACTACTGCATTAAACTCAGCCTTTTCGTGATGTAAGACTCAACTCTCTGTCAATTCTTCATAAGCTAACAAATTCTGGAGCGGCCTACTAGAAGACTACTATCTTCCACGAGCTTCAACCTTCTTCAATCATCTAATTAAAAGCTTGAAACAGAACAAAAGGTTCGAGGTCATTGAATGGAGAAAGGAATGGATAGCAATGTCAAACAAATGGCAAGCAGGTACGAATATTTATCCTGTAAAGGCTGCAGGAGATGCTCTTACTATTTCTAAAGCAGTGTTTGAGAAATATTTTCATTAAGAACATGATGAACTTGGTGGTGCAAAAACAAAAAATGGAATGAGTTTGATTCATAATAAGGTCCTGAGTTTTTCAACTTGTTTTGGAACTTAGTTAAACTTTCTATACTTGAGCAGCGTTTGTAGCAAATCGTTGCAGCGGATAACAAAAACCGGAAAAGTGACTGTGGTTAATTCACTGTTTGAACAACCAAGTTTCAACCGATTTGATTCTAGATTACTCGTAGGCTGATCTGAGTGGTAAAATTTGATCGAACTAGTTGCTGATTCATCGGTCCAACTAGCTAGTTTAGTTTGATTTTTATAATGTTGGATTCAAGGGTACAATACTTTGTCGTCATTATATCATATGCGTTATTATTTTTTGGTCCGCTGGTTTTATCACGTAATTGTAGTTGTCTAAGAGTGTTTCACACGTAAGTCTAAGCTAGATTTTTTTTATTGATGTGACATCTATAATGATAAAATAATTTAGTTTTTTTGCGGTTTTTGAATAACGGAAGTCTACCGTGCGAAAAACTCGAGTGCTAGTCCCACTCTCTATGCCCATATAATGCAAGAAATTCGAAGTCAGCAAATGGTGCGCCCCTTTGGCTGGAGCTGCAAATTCTATGCTTTAACTGTTTCCTGTATTAGCAACTCGAGTAGTACAGTCAGATAGTTTTATGCTATAGCTCCCCTCATCTCGCCCGATTACTTGTATGACACCTAAAACAATTCCCTCCATGATTCAAAACCCAACATGAAACTGAAAGTTACCGCATTCTTCGTCATTTCTCGACGCCCCCATGTGAGTCAGGGGCAGGCGCGGCCACTTCCCATTTCCGTTCAGCTTCTTGTGCTTCGTTATAATCTCCGACTGGCATTGCTGGCTTCGAGCATATTTGCCGCCAAACTCATCCGTCGAATGTTCATCATCATCAGCACCAGAAGAAGAAGACTTGGAGTCAAAAGGTTCATGTGGTCATAATATCGCTTCTGGGAGGCCGAGTTTGCTGCTAAGATACAAATGAGTAGGAATATCACATTTGTGTAAGTTTGGGACTGTTTCTGTCTGTGTTAAACTTAATGACCCTGTTAATGCCAGCAATGGTTCTAACAAAAATGTCTGACTCTTCTCTGCACTTGCCCTTTCTTTTTCTTTCCGCATTTCTTCCAACAGAGATTTACTCGTGTCGATACCTATTTCATGGAAACAAGAACCTAATTTCTAGTTACCATTTAACATACATTAAACCACTTGCTTCATTAACATATCAAAATGAAACGTCTTCTACCACCTGCAAGGTAGCCACCATGTACATAGCCATTAAATTTCTCACTCGTATGTTCACCGGTAAAAAAGATGCGTCCGACAAGAGCCTGATCAAGAAAACAGAAACGCAGTTCCAACGTTAAACGGTGATCAAATCTACCAAATTGAGCTTCTGTAATTCCAAAATCACTCGTAAGAAAAGTTGTCAATTTCTGACACGATAAAACGATTCATGAATGCACAGTTGTTGCACAATCCGAATGACACAAACTCAACTTTCGTAAATAGATTCAGTATAAGACGATTTACCTTGATATTATGGAGAAGTTTATTATTTGAAATGATGGGGTAATTGCTGTAACTGCCACGCTGGAATCTGTTGTTCCACCAGCGTGGCACAAGTATATTGGTAGCATTAGGTATGTTGGGTCCGAACATGTCTCTGAGTGCTTCCATAGCTTCTTTCAATGTATCTTCATCAGCTTGTGCTTCCACACGTTTTGATTTCCTCGTTGGTCAGCGTTACTACCAGTATGTTAGAACCAGGGTAGGCATTCTCCATTTGCTGATGACACAACAAGAAATCAGCACCAAGTTTGGATTTATTTGAGATAATTTGATTACTCAACCTTCTTGTGCTTATCATCAACTGTACTTGTGTGCATGCAGGATGTAGAATCTAGATCGATTACAGAAGAAAACGTTTTGAAAAAGACAGAGACGAGACGGAAACAAACATCGCCCCCTTATCGTGCATACTCTTATAGTCCCGCTCTTTTTACCACACATTTTTTCTGTAACACCGAACGACCAAGTATTTCTCTTAAATAAACTATACTTGTAACATCCAATTCGTCTTTTGTACTTGGATTAAAAACTTTAGTTATGAGTGATTAAATTAAGTATTCAGTCATTCATAGAAGCCGCAAATAATAGCAGGTAAAATAAGAATGGTGTCAAATTCAGAAGTATGACTAACCTGCCAAAATGTGTAGTAACCCCTCCGCTCGTGCGCATAGATGAAGAACTCTTTGTCAGGACCAGATGGCCAAAACTTGCAAGGGAACTTCAAGAAAATCTTGGTGTATACCATCACATCACATTTTTCCATGGCCTCTGTTTTCCACTTCTGTTGCATCATTTTTCACATTCCATTAATGGTTTATTCAATAAATTATATAATTTTAACATGAGGTCAAAGCTTTCTTAATCAGGGACCATAAAAAAAACAATAAGAGTGCCTCAAACGGAACCTGCAACCATATCCCACTCTAACATTGTTTGTGGGTTGTGTTGAGGTGACTTAAAATATAGTGGGATGAGTCCAAATTTTTAGGGACTCGTCCCATCTCTTTTTTATAAAAAAGAAACTTAAAACATTGATAGTGCGATGAATAGCAACAAAATACAATTTTTTAATAAAACATTTAAAGCTAGAACATTAGTGAGGCAGTGGGTTGCCAATACAATGGACCAAACAAGCGAACCCATGGTTTTTAGCTAATACTAGCATTTTGACCCGCGCGTTGCTGCGGTGTTATATATTATAAGTGAATTATTTTCACTAAATAAAATTATATGTATCTATTTTATTAAAAAATTAATTGTGAATTAAAATATAATAAAAATAAATAAATATTTTAAATGAAAATTTGTTAACTAAATATATCTTCACTAAATATTTTGATTTTTTATGCAAAATATTATGTGGAATTATAAACATTACATTCATCGTAACATATGAGTATCTTATTATTTAGTTAATTTACTATTTATACATCAATTAATCTCTATAATTCAAGCCGTTTTAGATTATATTTAAATATTATGATAATCATGATAGCTATAATATGAAAGTAATTTATTTTATATGTAAATTTATTTATTAATTAATCACAATGATCATCAACATAAAGCTTGTTTTGAATTTCTTTTAATAAAACTTAAAATTGTAAAATAGAATTGTG